>CABHPQ010147259.1:0-40765 GCA_902168405.1 Peromyscus aztecus
GTTATTGGAAATAAAGCCTTCTGCTCCCTTAAGTTCTAGAAGATTCTAGCTCTAGCTAGCAATTTGACTGCAACCTTAGGAGAGCCTCATAGCAAGAACAGCCTCGCTGACGTCACCCCCAAGGCCGAACTGCAGAAACTGAAATAAGTGAATGCAACCCTGAAGCACTGTGCTCTGAGGAGCCTGATGCTCAGCATTAAACAATTAATACAGGTGCCTCCCACCTTCTCCTGCGCGCCCTGGAAGAAGTGATGCAGATATAACAAACACTGAGCTGTGCTTGCTAGAGTGGGTCCTCTGCAAGCGCAGAGCAAACACTAGCTGCTTTGCTGCCATCAGCCAAGTACTGTGTAGCATGAATTTAAAAGTTCTTATTAATAAAATCAAGCCTGAGCCAGGTATTGGGGTGAACGCTAAAAGATCAGAGAGACAGAACAGGCCACAGCTACCTCACATCACCAATTCCTCAGCTGATCCTGTTTCCTCAGACTGGAAGCCTCTGAGTCCTCATCCAGAATGAATCTCAGCTGAACTGCTGCTTGTAAGCTTGAAAGCTTAACCAGCCAAATGCTTCTAGTTCCTGGTCTTCACGCCTTATATACCTTTCTGTTTTTGCCATCACTCCCTGGGATTAAAGGCCCATTTTTGGGGGTTAAAGGAGTGTGTCACCACGCCTGGCTATTTCCAATGTGGCCTTGAACTCACGGAGATCTAGAGGGATTTCTACCTCTGGAATGCTAGGATTAAAGGCGTGAGTGCCACCATTTTCTAGCCTTTGTATCTAGTGGCTGTCTGTTCTCTGACCCCAGATAAGTTTATTAGGGTGCACAATATTTTGGGGAACACAATACCACCACAGTACTGTTGTGGGCACCAAGGCTGTAGTGATAAGCAAGGAAGTACCCTGACGTTCTCACAGGACGAACACACTCATGCTGGCCCTAAGAACCATCCAGAATATAAAATACTCTGTGTGGAGAAGATCAGGGCAAGGCAATGATTAGGATGAGCCAAGAACTCGCAGAGAAATCTTGACCAAATTCTGACCAGAATGCAGAGGAGAAAATGGCCTGCTTACAAAAGGACTTCGAGTGTTTTAAGGATGGAAAGAGGCCCATGACGGATAAGCAGCCGACTACTAAAGGAGGTGTGTCACGAAGTCATGTCTCTCTGCTTTCTTCTTGTCGTGGCTGGGTCAGTGGAGCCTAAACCTGCATCCTTGATCTGACCTTCATATCCTCTCTCCTCCTCTCCACACAAGACCAGTCAAGTCTGGAGTGGAAAGTGACAGGTGTCTAAGCTTTTCCGGAATGCTTCATTGTGGAGAAATTGGACCTCAGAATGATTTGTAATTAAATGGTATGTTGATTTTCATTTGTCTTGCTCTCTTGGGAACCCCATGGAATAAAGCTTGCTTGAGAAACAGAGAATGCAGCACAAGATTTTAAAAATGTTACCAAAGCCGGGCGGTGGTGGCGCCCGCCTTTAATCCCAGCACTCGGGAGGCAGAGGCAGGCGGATCTCTGTGAGTTCGAGGCCAGCCTGGTCTTCCAAGCGAGTTCCAGGAAAGGCGCAAAGCTACACAGAGAAACCCTGTCTCGAAACCCCCCCCCAAAAAAAAATGTTACCAAAACTAGCGTCAGTGCTCACAAACAGATCAACCACTACATGTGATAAACATGTGACTGAAGAAACATGCAAATCAAAATGGGCAGTGTCGGGCTGCAGCAAAGGGCACAAAGAAGAGCAAGAGACCATGGTCTTATTTCCTCCTCGCCTTTTCCCCAAGCGAAGTTCCACGGGGCATCCCAGGGCTTCTGTTATCATGTGCACCCATGCGTTCTGTTTAACCACTGTGTTCTGAGGGTCTGCTACGAAGCATTAGACAACTGCTATGATAAGCATCCCTACCTCTTCCATACTCCCCTCTAGAAGAAGCAATGCTGATCTTAACAAACACTGAGTTATGCTTACTGCAAAATGTGTCCCAGGACACTCTTTTGTATAATGTAGAGTGCCCTCGAGGAGACACACCATCCTCATTCACAGCTTCTCAGGTGTTCACAGGAAAAGCCAGAGGAAGTCAATTTCCTTTCAAGGTAGAAGAGTCCAAACCCTCTGGTGTGAGGATGGCTAAGTAACTGAAGTAAGATATTCCAAAGTAGATAACGTCAAGAAGTTTCAGAACGCAAGGCATGTCAGGTAATAACAGGAAGCAAAGGTGGAGAAGTAATTGCTGGGCTCCCATTAACCACAGAGAAGGTAGATCTTCCTGAGTTTGAACGGCGGGACCAGAGAATTATTGCTCGGCATGAATCAGATAGAAGAAAAATAGCATCCAATTCCTGAAAGGGCAATGGGTGGGTGGCAGAACTGCGGGATGGAACGAGGCGGGATAAGACTCCCATGATCTCTGTCTTCCACATCACTCTGGGGCAGAAAGTCAGACAGTCTTGAAGATTAGAAATAGAATAAGGATTACTTTAGGGAGAGTTATTAGAGAAATAGCTAGCTCCCTGAGAATTTCCAAGCCAAATGAACATGGGTAGATTTTTAAAATTCAACATTAAAAAAAAATCCTAAAAATGAATTGGCCTCATCAATTGAGTTAGAATCTCCTGCTTAAAGAAAGCAAGGGTCTTGGAGGACGTTTCTTGTGGCCTCAGGTTGGCCTCCTATTTTCTTTTTAATGCTTTTGTTTGTGTGGGAATCTGATTTCACTGGGGACTCTGATTAAATTAGGTGCAGGTCAAAACCTGTCTCCCTTTTATCTGATGACAAAGGAGTTGAGAAGGCAGCAAAACAAGGAAGGGGGAAGTTAGGAAACAGGGATTGAGCCTCTATTGGACACGGCAGACATCTGTGTGGTATGGAGTGAATACCAATGGAATTTAGTCACCTGAAAATCTATAATACACAAGAGGAAGTCAAGATAACAGCAGTTTACAATTTTATTTTTGGTTTTCGCATTTCTGTTTCATCTTCTCATTCTCTATCTCCAACATAACCCAAAAGTTCCACCGTCATTCATACATAGCTAAATTAGGATGAGCACCACTCTGTCTGAGCGCGTGTGTTTTCTAAAACTCCCCAGGTCATGCTGACATGAGACTTGAGGACCACTGAGTCTTTGTGTCTAGCATTTACTTGACCTACTGAATAAGAACCATCATGGTAAGTGTGATAGTCCACTCAGACTCTGGTGGTTTGAATGAGATGCTCCCATATTCTAGAACATTTGAATACTTGGTTCCCAGTTGGTGTCTGTTTCAAGAGGCTTAGGAAGAAGTACGTCACTGGGGGTAGCCTTTGAGATTTCAAAAGCTTTGTACTATTTCCAATGTTCTCTTTCTGCTTGGGGCTTGTGTTTTGAGATGTGAGCATTCATTTCCCAGCCCCAACCACAACATCTGTCACCTGCTGACACCATTATGGACCCTAACTCTCATATGCAAAAATGAACTCTTCTAAAAATTGTCACACTGTTTTATCATAGCAACACCAAAGCAACTAAGACAGATTCTATAACAATTGTAACATATAATGACATTTTGGTCAACCATGGGCTGCATATACAAAGTGGACCCATAACAGTATACCATCTAATGGTATCATAGATACCTTAGTATATGCAATTAGACGCATGATTTCCACACAAGGATGACATTTATTGGATGAACCATCTCATGAGATATCCCCATTAGTGAGTAACAAATGACTAGACCAAAGTGGATGGCTTATAAACAGGGATTTATCTCTAACAGTTCTAGAGCATGGGAAGTCCAAGACCAGCACACAGGTAGAGGTATCATCTGGTTCATAGATGATGTCTTCTAGCTATGTTCTCATACAGTAGAAAGAACTGCTTTCCGGAACCTCTCTCATGAGGGCACGAACGGCACTGATGAGGGTTCCATTCTCATGACCAAATCGCCTTCCCAAGGACTTTAACTCCGGATACTATCACCTTCTCTATTAATATTTCAACATATGAATTTAGGAGGATGGAGGAATACAAATGTTCAGGCCGTAGCAATCGAATGGGGAAGTCTGTCTTTCGAAATTTTTCCTCACATGCTTTTGATACATACTATACCTTGTGTTTGTTTGCTTGTGATATGATGGTCCACAAATTGGTGCCCAGATAGGATGGGATATGATTGACAGGGCTAGAGGAAGGAGAAGGTCAAATGTGGTAAACAAGACTTTGCTGGATGCCAGAAGGAGGTACCTATTTTCCAGGATCTAAGGAGAGGTGGCAGGGGAGGAGAGCAAAACAAAGCACAGACGTCTTCTGTCTCAAGGGACAGCTGGGACAAGGGGATGCTCAGAGGGAACGTGTATATTTCAGGATCTGTGGGATCTTGAGCATTCTTAATAGTTACTTTAAAGGATAAGTGAAGCATCACTAGGCAAGATGGAATTTGTCTCCAGAAGGTTGAAGGGACGCATCGGGGGGCACAATTCAGATGGGCTGCTTAGAGCTGTCAAGGCTATAAAGAGCCAAGAGAAGACTTTTAGAAAACTGTTTTGACAGAAAGAAAAATAGGAAGATGGAAAGTCTATTCACCACCATTAGGCGTAAAATAGCAGAGAAAATTGCCTCCAAGAAGCACCTTAGGGCAAGTCAGGGTGGGCTGCAGAAGGGAGGCTGCTTTTAAGAGCCAAGCTGGAGCAAACACTACAGGAGAGAGGTCGCCCTGGAGTTAGAAGCCCAGAACAAATACAACGTCTGTGCAGGGCACCGGCTGGAAAAGCCCAGGCTCGGGGCCCAAGGGGAGACATGATGGACAGACACTAAAACAGCTTCCAGAGGCAGGAGAGATGGAAAATGTTTTAGCAACACCACACACACACACACACACACACACACACACACACACACACACACCTATGTTAATAATGGCCTCAAACACAAAATGACCAGCAGTTCAGATATGCCAAAGAGAAGACCATAGAGTGCTTCCTTTAAGTGCAAAGGTAAAAGTTTCTCATGGTTATATACATAGAGGAACACAGTGTCAGTTTGGTGCTATACATCATCTCAGACCTCCACCACAGGCCTTAGAACATATCCCCTGCAGACAAGGATGCACCGCCGAGCATTGTACAGATGTTTTATTTTAGGTTCTCCCTGAGCATGCCTTTCAGAACACAGATTTAGGGCAGCTACAGTCAGAGATCTGAAAGATCTCAAGGCTTCCAAGATGTTCTGGACATTGATGTAACCAGTAACCTCTCTGACATTAAGATGATACAATCTTTTCATATTATTAAAATGTTGTAAAAGACGTCCTTGTACTTGAAATTATTTTATTTTAACATTTAAGACATTCAAAAATTTAAATCTTAGGAGTGTAAAAGGTAAGTCAAAGGTTATACAGAAATGCACTAAAAATCATCCTGCAGAGGCTCTGGGGGGTATACCTCAGTCCATAGAGTGCTTGTCTGGAAGGCCCAAGGTCATGGAGTCAATCCCCATAGTTACAAAAAGAAAACAACATCTTTAACTTAGTGTGGTGGTGCACACCTGTAGTCCCAGCACACAGGAAGTGGAGGCAGGAGGATATGGAGTTCAAGGTCATTCTGAGTTTCATAGTAAGTTAATGTCTGTCTAGACTACAGGAGAGCTGTCTCCAAAAACAAACAAACAAACAAACAACAACAACAACAACAAAAAATGTCAGGGCCAGTGAGATGGCTTGCTGCCAATTCTGATGACCTGAACATAATCTTCAGAACATACTTGGTGGAAGAACTGATGTCCACACGTTGTTTCCTGACCTCCACATGCTGTAGCATGTGTTCGTATGCCACAGCACACATGTGCCCGTGCACATGCAGGCACTCACAATCAATGAATATAAGAAATCATCCTATACAGAGATTGAGCGGAATAATTTATACTTCTGATCACAGCATGGGAAGTGCCTATTTCCCTATATCTAACCAATATTTATTTAATTTTAATAACCAATAGTTATTTAAAAGTCATTGTCAGTTTGAAAAGTGAAAAATGATCACTCACTTTCCATCACATCTCTTTGATTAGTCATTTTGTCTATTTATATCTTTTTATCATAAATCAAACATTCATAGTGTCTTATGCCAAGCCTTTGGGTAGAGGTGTTAAAATTTTATTAATGGGTAGATTTGTTTCATGGTTTACAAAAAACATTATATGTAATAGTCTTAAAACATAAACTCTTAGGCTGGGTGGTGGTGGTAAACGCCTGTAATCCCAGCACTCAGGAGGCAGAGGCAAGGGGACCTCTGTGAGTTTGAGGCCAGCCTGGTCTACAAAGCAAGTTCCAGGACAGCCAGAGCTGTTACACAGAGAAACCTTGTCTTGAAAAAGAAATAAACAAATGAATAAACTCTTTATATATTACACATGTTATTTGACCCATCTCAGATGTTGCAATATTTTTCCTAGCATGTCATTTACCGTCAAACTTTGCTTATGGTGACTCATTTTATGTTTGGGGACCTGGATGTTTTCTAGTTTTCACTTAATCAAGTCTATCCATTTTTCTTTCTCTTCCAGATTTTTCCTTCTGATGTTACGCTTAGAAAGACCCTCTTCTACCATGAGATTATTGAAGTACTGACCAGCATGTTCTAGAATTGCTAGAGTTCTTAATGCAGCTGGACTTTATCTTCGGATAGAATGTAAGGGGGGGATCAAATGTCTACCCCAAATACCTGACTGGTCACATCATTATCAAGTATACTAATATACTCTTGTTTAAAAGCCATTTTTCCATGCAACAATAATGGAATAATAACTATATCTCAGGATAGCTATTGCTCTTTGGTGAATGGTAACTACACACCAGGAGTTCCATAAAGTGCCTTTCGGATATTAACTAATTTCATCCCCACCTGTGGGATGCTATTACCTCATTCACTTCATGAAACTGGAAAATGGCAAAAAGACATTCAAAGACTTACGCAAGATTGCTATTAGGAAGTAGAAAGCCAAGAATCAAACTATTATATTTTGAATATGAAATGTCCCCGCACAGAATCACTAATTTAGAAGGTTCTGGGAATGTTAGGGGGAAGGGCCTTGCTGAAGGAAATAAGTGACTGGATGCATGCCTCTAAATGTTATTTCCCATTCCACAATCCCTTCTGTGCACTCCCTGCAGGGACCCTGAGTCAACAGAACCAATGATGATGGACTGAAATCTCTGAAAGGGTTTGTTAAAATAAATCCTCCCTTCTTTTAAATTGTTCATGTTAGGAATTCTGCCAAGTAATGACAAAACTAATTATATAGTAATCCAGCTCAGCTAGCTCCAGAGGCCAAATCCTTTAAGAACAAGTTTCTTGAATTTGTGATAGATCCCTCGGTATATTTATAGACACAGACACACACACATATATATTATAGATAGAATATATAATATTCTGTTTCTTTGTCCTTTCTTCATGATGATGCTATCAAAATGATACCTTTTCCTATTCGGTTGGATGTTTCCTATAGGGAACATCTGCACTTAGGAGTCCTTACTTTCCATGTCACTCCACGTATCCATGTAACACTGAATATAATTAACAGACACCGTCCTGTGGCATGGACTTCTTCAGACACCCAGTCCTGCCTTATTGGGCTCTGCTGACATAGTGGATCCACTTTCCTCCCTGAAGGGCTTCGGGGTTCAGCTGGTCAGTTCCTCTCCCCAGAGGAACCGTGCTAGGCCTGGACAAAGTGCAGCTGCTCTCTCCTCTTGCCCTGATATTGTTGTTTCACTGGTGACTGGGGAAATGCCTCCACTGAGAGCAGAGTCGGGTTGACCCCCATCATCATTTTTAAAGACTAAATATTTATTTAAATGTGGCCTCTACTTTCTACATTCCGGATCCTTTCCTGGTTTGGGTCAACCCCTTTCAACCTCATTTTGTACCTCTATGTCTTCCCTGTTGCACGCTGCCCCTTCCAGCTATGGCCAGTGTCCCTTTCCTCTCTCATTGCCCCTCCACAGTCATAGTCTACCCTTCATAGAAACCTTGTCTCACCCACTTCTTTCTGGTCTCTGACCACACGTCCGTGGAGCTCTTATCCTTGCACAACTCACTTGCTGAAGCTGGAAGGGCAATAAAGAGTACAATCGTTTCTGGCCAAATGCAGCCATGGTCTGTATGCTTTTTAAAGTATCCTATCGTGTTACCAAAGCAGGATGTGATTCATCCCCAAGGAGGCATCCTCCCAGGCACACACACCAGTGAAGGAAAGCTTGGGTCAAACACAACAGAACCACAAACAGCCCTACAAAAGGCACATTCCCCCAGGGAACGCACCCTCTACAAAGATGTAGGCTTCCACCTTGGCATTGTTTAAATCTACCTTTTATTTCTTC
Source organism: Peromyscus aztecus (assembly GCA_902168405.1). NCBI lineage: Eukaryota > Metazoa > Chordata > Mammalia > Rodentia > Cricetidae > Peromyscus > Peromyscus aztecus. The sequence goes on from CABHPQ010147259.1 coordinate 8,367, forward strand.
ACTTCAGAATTTAATACTCTGAGTGGTTGGGGTGGTCTGGGTAGAAAGAGATATTTGGGATGTTAAAATTCTGACAAGTTTAATCACTTCACAGTGTGATGATAAAAGAAAACCGATGACTAAAAGGAGAAACTTGCCAGAATTTAGAGAAGGGTGTGTGTATGGGAGTATATATTCTTCCCAAAACAAACAGATAGCAACACATAGTCACATAGTGCTGAACACAGTGGTCGTTCATTAATTTTTTTAATCTGGACACAGAACGTATTTTGCGATTGCAAAGGAAGTCATGGGGACCACGTAAGGTTAATGGATAAAGACCTCACATTTCAGGAAGATGACTTGAAAGAAGAGGTTTAATGAACTTCACCGGGAGTCTTGGGGGCTTTCCTCAGCTCTGTGCTGTGATTCAGCAAAGAAATTTGATAAAGAGAGAAACTCAAGAGTTCATGTGGAGCTTTATGTAATTTTCATTTACATAATTACTTTTTGAAAACCATGTTCTAGCTTGCAAGACTTCAAGGCTATGTGCCTGTATACAGATGTTTCTTTCTATGCGTTATTATTTTAGATAAAGACAGATTGACTGAGTGGACTAATTCCCTGGACCTCACTTATCCTTAACTATCTGCTACCACCAAAGACATGTGTGTTCTACAGTACATACATCCAACACATCACTGTCAACAGCAGAGCATTTTAATCATTTGATTGGATTTAACCATTCCCACCCCTCTTCCTGTACAGCTCAGTTTGAAAGCCTCCATCCAGCCAAGCTCAAACTCATTCTTAGGTTTCTTTGTGTTCTATGACACTATTTAGAGAACAATGGATTTTTGACCCCATGTTCTGTAATCTGGGGAAGAATTGATGTCCTTGCTAGCACAAATAAACAGAAAACCAAACCATTTTCAAGTGAGGTAGTACAGTCAATATTGTGTCTTAATGGAATTTACGTCTAGGTTTTAAAAAGGTCTTTTCTGATTTTTTTGAAATTGATAACTATCAGAAGAAGCAATGTCATTTGCAATGGTAGCCTCTCTAGTGGTTCAATCTCCTACTTTCAAGTGACTTTTGTTGGCCCAGGGTCTTTCAAAGGAAAGCCAATTGTATTTAAACCGTTTCTAGTTGTAAGAGCTTTGATGTGAGACTCATTTATTTTTTTCATTAGACTGTGTACTTCAAGCTTTGTTTAACATTGGTAAAGTCAAGAACTATACTTCTTTTTTTTCTTTCCTTTTTTTCTGTCCATGAATTATATGTTCTTATGTTTTCCCCGGTTCTCTTAAGATTCTCTCCTGCAAAGCAATTATTAAAAACCTTGACCCTGGGTCTTTCTCAGACGCTCAGCCTAAAATTACTTCTATGAAGTAGCCATCTTTCTAGGCAATTAGGAAGCCATTCAGTAGCTCCTTGAATTTAGTCACCCAGAAACACTTACAGCTGGATTCTTACAATGGGGTTACACTGCCAATGTCATGTTGTTAGAATTTTATATTTTCAAACTCAGAGGCATTAAACCTCCAGAACGTTGCAGTCAGATATCTGGTATGAACCTCAGTCAGTAGCCTGCTCTTCGTTAATTTCTTGCTTTATCGGAGATTAATTTTATTGAGAGATACAGGAAGATGGGTTTGTGTAATTGTCAAGGGATCTCCATGAAACCACAATGGCATGCATCCTTGCTAGCTTCTCTCAGCTCCACTTGCTTGTTACATCGTTTATTGCACCTAAGAAGATCTGCTCAAGGGTTCTGGCTTGTCAGTAAGCAAAGGGTTAAAAGACAGATGCTTCATCCTCACTGACTCCATTATCACTGTCCATAACTATTGTCATGGTGTGGTCACAGATGGAGAATTAGCATCAGGAGCCACCACTGGAGCCTTTCTATGCTAGGCAGTGCTAGAAACACCTGTGTGAGGCTCTGCCCAGAAGAGTTAGGGATTGTCTATTGCATGATTTCTAGACGGCCAAGAGTTCCTACCGTGACTTGACTTAATGATGAACTTTTGGCTTTGGTTTTAGTTGTATTGATTATGATCAATGTTACCCATTATCCCCCAAGTGAGTGTTAGAGTTCAAAAGGAAATGTTGATGAAGGAATACTATGATAACACTCAAAAAAGCACAAATATTTATGAAGATAATTGACATAATGTTGCCTAATGCTCTTAATAGTTCAGTTTCTCTCCTTCTCTGTTACCACACAAGAAAAAAAGTTTATTCATTGTTTTCAAATACCCACTAAGATTATTGTATTTCTTCCTTCACTTACAAATAGAACAGAATTTTTATCTGACCCAAGAAAAAAATTTTGCATTTTCTTTTACAGCACAAAGTATATATGTTGTTTATATACTGTTGCTATTGTTCAGTTAATATTTATTTTTGAATTTTCTGGCACTATGTATTGGCAGAAGAGAGATCAAGAGTATGGGAGTTCAGTAGACATCTCCTATTATTTTTCTTTCTTGTGAATTGATTTATACATGTTAATAATTGTTTTTATAAATTACTTCCTGCAATGTGAGGTGTAGCGTTATAGGATGCCAGTACTTAGTTTATTTTAAAACTTATATTCTATGGTTCAACCATATTTTCTAATTATAAATCTCCTGGGTCTTCTGTAGAATGAGTCAATGACACATTCGGTTTATGTTGAATGACACAATGTTTTTAAAACTAGTCAACAAAATCTCGCCTGTGTTTAGCAGTTTCAATTCAACAGGAAAAGTTCCCGTTTCCACCTTATTATGACAACCATAAGCCATATCTGAAATATTCCAGTCCATTTACCTCAGTTGTCAATGCCTAGCTTTATTACATCTCTTATTTTGTTCTGTCTGCCACCCCCACCCCACCTATTACTTTTGGACCATTTTAGAAGGAGAGTTTCCGTGTTAAATTTAGTCCCTGGAGACTCAGGGTTACATTATTCCAGATGACTCACAAGGAAGAAAACAGCTCCAGAAATAATCATCCCTGTCACCCTGCTCAAGTCACTTAACTTTGTGAATTCCAGAAAAACGAGACTGAAGCTCAGAGATGATAGTCATGAAACTAAAGTTGATACAGAGATGTAAGTCATGAAACCCTCTCTCACCAGAGATGCTGGTCGTCGGGGTGCTGTGGAGTGGGGGTGGGAATGGGAGGGGGTGACGCTTTCCTTAGATGTGATGCTCATGGGAGATACGTGTAGCAAGAATCTTAAAAGTACTTATTAATAAAATCAAACCTCAGCCAGGTATTGGGGTGAACACTGGAAGATCAGAGAGACAGAACGAGCCACAGCTAACCTCACCTGGCAAACTTCTCAGCTGGTCTTACTTCCTCAGACTGGAAGCCTCTATGTCCTCATATCCGAATGGGTCTCAGCTGAACTGCTGCTAGAAGCCCGAATGCTTAACCAGCCCAATGCTTCTCCAGGCCAAATGCTTCTCCAGGGCAAATGCCTCTCCAGGGCAAATGCCTCTCCAGGGCAAATGCCTCTAGTTTCTGGTCCTCATGCCTCTATACCTTTCTCCTTTCTACCACCACTCCCTGGGATTAAAGACTGGTTTACTGGGATTAAAGGCGTGTGTCACCACGCCTGGCCGTTTCCAATGTGGCCTTGAATTCACAGAGATCCAGAGGGATTTCTGTCTCCGGAATGCTAGGATTAAAGGCGTATGCTACCACTGCCTATCCTCTATGTTTAATATTGTGGCTGTCCTGTTCTCTGACCCCAGATAAGTTTATTAAGGTACACAATATTTTGGGGAACACAATACCACCACAGATACGGGGTACATTACTGGCAGCCCACTTCATAAGCTGAAAGCTAGATTGTTGAGAAAAGAAGCAATTCTTCAGTCCTCTGGCAAGCTAGCCCGATGCCTCAGAAGGAAATTATGTCATAACTTCCTGTCTTAAATAAACATTATGTAGGCAAACAGTTCCCTGAGACCTTGTAATTTCTGATACTCTTGGGCTCACAGAATAAGTTTTCACTGTGGTGTCTCGAAGTCCTTCAATGGAAAGTAGTTTTATATAAGAGCCTTGTTTGAGTTACCTCCACTCCTTCTGCAGTTGCCATGGTGAAACATCTTAACTATGCTTCTCGGACAGCCTGGCCAGGCTGCTGGACCTGCCTGATGCTGGCCCCTAATGCTGTAGTTTCTCCTGGAAATTTAGAGGAAAGTGTGTGGGTGTCCATTCCACCACAGCTAATGATGACTGTAGGAGAGAAAGTGTTTTGAAAGGGGAGAAGATGCCTTTTTGCTGTTGATTGGTACATGGTTATCCCCAAGAAAGGCGCTAGATGCAGAACCTTACCTCTCTCACCATAGAAACCGGAGATCTGCTCTCCCCTGTGCAGCCAAGTTGAACTGAAATTTTTCTTTCTATTCTTCTTGTCCCTTTAGAGCAGTGGTTCTCAACCTTCCTGATGCTGCGACCCTTTAATACAGTTCCTCGTGTTGTGATGACCCCCCAACCACAAAATTATTTTGCTGTTACTTTATAACTGTAATTTTGCTACTGTTATGAATCATAATGTAAATATCTGATATGCAGGATATCTAATATGAGACCCCAATGGGGTCGTGGCCCACAGGTTGAGAACTGTTTTAGCCTCTAGAACATTGTTTTCAAGCTGATGTATACAAATCATCTGGGATTTTTTTGGTGAGGTGCTTTTTTGTGTAGGCTGCAATGGGTCTAAATTCTGTGACTATCCCAAGGTTGCAAGGGCTGCTGATGTTTCTGGCTGATGACTACCCTTTGCATAAAACTGCTCCTTTAATCCCAGGACGTGGGAGGCAGGGGCAGATGGATCGCTGGTCTACAGAACAAGCTCCAAGACTGTCAGGGCTACACAGAGAAATCCTGTCTAGAAAGCAAAATAACAACAACCACAAAAAAAACCCAACCAAACAAAAAGAGTGACCAACAACACTCACTGGCAATTCCCCATCTGCAGGGATATACATGACAATCAGTTGTTGCAGTTAGAAATGCAATGTAGTTCCAACTACTTCAGGGTACGTGTGAAAAATGTTCACTACTGTCTTTTCTTCCACGCCATATGGCAAGGATGTGACTGACGGCATTGCTCTAACACGTGATCTGATTTCAATGTCCCCAACTCACCCTGGAGACAACCAAATCTCACAATCCCTGGAAAATGACAATATACATATACATCGTTGTTTGAAAGATCTGGCATCTTAACTGACCTGGGAAAAGGTTGCCCTGTTATTTTGCAGGGCTTTATGGAGTAGACTTCCAATTGTTTTCTATTGATGTCCTAAGGTTCCCTTACTATCAATTACATAGCCTTCTTAATTTATCTGAAGAATGCTGATACCATTCCATCAGTCAGCCTGTAATGTTAAAATATTTATTTTTTAATTCAATTAGAAATATAGTTACATCATTTCCTGCCTCCTTTTCTTCCCTCCTACCTTCCTCATGTCTGTCTCCTCTTAAATCCATTACCTCCTCGGCTTTAACTATGGTTTTTATATGTACATATAAACAAATAAACAGAAACAGCCTGTATTTTGAGGGCATATTATGCTGAAGTCACTGTGCTACTCAGTTTTGAGGCAAGAAGATAAATATTATTTTATTTTGTTTTCCTTCTATCTAGGCCACATTTACAATTCATTAATCCTTTTTCTTGGTAATTTATATATTTTACTTTGTTTAATTTTATATCAACCCTTTTTTACTATATTAATATTGGTATGATTATCCCTATTATAAAGTTCAAGACCAGGAACAGGTTTCTTGTTTGAGATACACAGCAATAACAGTAATGCTAACGCTGGTGAGTTGGCTCCATGGGTGAAGGTACTTGCCGTCAAACCTAATGAACTGAGTCCAATCACCATAACCCACATGATGGAAGGAGAGAACTGACTCCTATAAGTTGTCCTTTGACCTCCATAAACACCATGGTATGCACGTGCACACACATTCACACTTACAAACACACACAAGTAAATAAATACACACACATAAATAAATGCTAATTTTTTTTAAATATTGGTGTTAGTGAATAGTGGGTCAGAGCTTGAACACAGAAAGTCAAGGTTGGACACCTACATTTTCAAACAGTGTTCTAGGTATGACTGTCTCACCGGGACAGTCATATTCATAGTAAGTCCTTGGAGAAGAGTTTCACATGTAGGACCAGAGGCTGGAGAACAGCCTGCCCTGTGGGCAGAGATACTGACAGTCCTACTCCTGGGCTTGGACAGAGAAAGTGAGATCCTATCTCTCAATATGGCATTTGGAGGTCAAGGTTTAGAGGAATAATAAGACTGTGAGAATGGAGTCCTCATCAATAACTTTAGTGCCCTCAGAAGAGGCCAAAGGTTAACTCTCCTCTCTATTATATCCCATCTGTGGATACAAGAAATCCACAGGCTGCAACCTGTATCCGGATTTTCATCAGAACCCAGCCGTGCCAGCAGCCTTATCACATTTGACACAGAGAAACTGAAGGTCCACACGGTTTGCAAACATTTGACCCAAAGTGGCTGTGCTTGTCAGCTTTCCATTGCTGTGACAAGCCACCCGAGAAAATCAACTTAATAAATCCAAGATTCATTTTCAGTTGTTGAAGTCAATGGTCAGTTGGCTTTTTTTTTCTTTTTTCGACCACCAAATATGCCAAGCTGTTGTTGTTTTAGTGTGTGTGTGTGTGTGTGTGTGTGTGTGTGTGTGTGTGTGTGTGTAGGTAGCTACAGGTATGCCTGTGAACTATATACATGCCTGGTGCCTACAGGGCCTACCAAAGGAAGGACTCTGGATCCCTGGAACTGGAGCTACATGCAGTTCTGAGGCACCAGAAAGAGAAAGTAAATGATGAGCCATCGCTCCAGCCCCTTCGCTTTCTTCCGGGCCTGTGGCAAGGGGAAGGGGAAGGGCATCATGAGGGGGAACATACAGTAGAACAGGACTGCTTGTGTCTTGCTGGCCAGGAAGCAGAGAGAAAGACATCACTCCTGCAGCAAGGCTCTTCCCTGAAATCTGGCTGAGTGAAGACAAGAGTTTCTGAATTTCCAGGAAGATTCCAAGATCATGATCTAGCGGGGCCTTTCTGGTAACGAACAAAGGTGGCATTAGTCGCCTCCCTTGATAATCCAAACGGACCTGCCAATTATTTGAATAAGAAAACACAATAGTTCCAGACAGTTTAGAAAACAATACAGCACCTACCTGAAAGTATAAATTGCCACAACAGTCTAGCTAGCCATTGTCCCCTGTCACCCCTTGAGAGTGTCTTTCTCCACAGCAGCTCTTTCCTCTTGGCTTCTTTCGTCCCTGGTAGTTACTCCCGCTTTGCTCTGTAATGAACTCTGTCTTGGATACTGTCCTCGGTGTGCCCCACCTCAGTTCTTTCAGTGGGGATTATAAGAACTGTGGAGCTGAGCGAAGGCCAGAGTAAGATCCTGATAACATCCGGGGCCTCGTGATCCAGTCACCTTCCAAAATCTCCATTTTTGAACCGTGCTACCTGGGGGCCGAGTCCTTTCGGATGACATTTAAAACACAAACCACAGAGTGACCTAAATCAATAACAAAGGTGAGAGCTGACCCCCTGGCGTCATTCAACACCATGTTGCTAAGCACCGCAGAGACATTGGTTGCAGAAATGAGTGAGAAGCTAGGGCTGCTTTCTCTCTCTTCTTGATTCCAATCACTTTTCCTATATGCTTACATTCCATGTTGCTTCAAAATGATGTTTTAATGAGCACCTTGAACCCTTGGTGACTGGAATGTAATGTGTACTCTCTGATCTACTAATAATGAATGAATGAATGAGTGAATGATGGAAAACCCACCAAAAGTCATCAGGACCAGAAAAAAAAAAAAAGACTTTGAAGTTATTTGCTCTGAGAGAGCACATCACACATTCCTAAAAACAAAACTAGCAATAAGATAGTAAATAGTAGCAGAATACCGTTAAAGGGAATTTTTTTCTGACAGAGATACATCCCCGTGGAGTATGTCTTATTATTTCCCAGGCTTCTCACTTTTCACAATCACATTAAATTTCTCGGTGCTTGTCACTGAATCCCATGAAGATCCAGTGTACGGGAAATGCCCAGCGTCTGTCAAGGTGCCTGTTATTACAACCATTCATTTTCTCCCTCCGTTTTTTCCTTCTTTTACATCTGCTCTGCCCTCCCATGCAGAAAAGCGAAAACAATTTTTTGTGTGAGATATTGAACTTTGAGGTGACTGTGGGCGGCATCACCCCTCATCCATTTTAAAAGTCGTCCTCCTGATCAGAATCAGAGTTGATGAAAAATTTGAATCTGTTCTTAGTGCAATCAAGATAACTTGGCAACAAAAGGCCAAGTTTAGCACAGAATGGGAAATTGGACCATTTGTTCACAAGGGAGAAAGCATAGTTTACATGCAGCCATCTCAGCTCAAACATCCTCCTGTGTTTAACCCCAAGGGAAGCAATGGAAAACTCATGTAGAGTGGATCTTGTCCACTCGGCTGAGACCACCAAATTGTTTGGAGTATGTATGATCCAAGCTTCAACCTTGTGTCATGGCAGGAAGGTTGTGTCTTCTAGAGAGGAAAGAACACAGGAAGAGATGTGAATGTGTTCATGTGTAGCACCTACCAGTGGTTCTCAACCTTCTTGATGTTGAGACCCCTTAATGTAGTTCCTTATACTGTGGTGACCCCAGACCATAAAATTATTTTTGTTGCTGCTTCATCAATGTAATTTTGCTACTGTTACAAATCATAATGCAAATATCTGATATAACCCCTGTGAAAAGGTCATTGGTCCCCCAGGGGGGTTGAGGCCTACAGGTTAAGAACCACTTACTGAGCTGGACAGTGGTGGCACACACCTTTAATCCCAGCACTTGGGAGGCAGAACCAGGTGGATCTCTGTGAGTTTGAGGCCAACCTGGGCTACAGAGTGAGTTCCAGGAAAGGCTCAAAGCTACACAGAGAAACCCTGTCTCAAAAAAACAAACAAACAAACAAAAGAACCACTTACTGTCAAAAGCCATAATTTACCTGTAAGATACCTGAGGAACCTAGAAGGACCCAACTTTCCGGATATGTTTCTTCATATCAAGAGAGCTGAGGGCTCCCGAAAGACCTCTCTAGACTAACACAGGGTTGCAAAATTGGTTGAGAAATGCCTGGAAATCCTATTTCAGTCTCTCAGTTGAGCACAGCATGGATACTGTGCCCTTACAAAGATGAAATACTCACTTGTATAAGATGGATGAATGTGGTGAGAATTTTCTTTCCGTCTGTCCTTCCATCCTTCTACTATCCTTCCTCTGAGGTCTTATAATACACAGTGTTTTCTGTCATCAGAGCGCAGGCCACTGAGATTGAGGTCCTTATCTGTCATGTTCATCCTTAGGTCCTGGCACATATCACAGTTCATAGCAATGAGCAGATTCTCAGGAAATGTTGTAGAATTTGTGAATATAAAACAAACACACATGATAGATAATACACTGAGCATCTATCTACTCATTTCCCATGACCAATGTCAAGGGTACTGGTTTGCTTCTGTGCATGCCCGAATCTGACTCACGAATCAAGGCAGATTTATTCACACCTGATATACACTTGTAAGCACATCTGGGGGTTCTCTACTTGAAGACTTAGGGTGAAGTTTGAAGCCACCAATGAAAGCTGAGAATGACTGTACCCTTAACGCATATAAAATCTCAACTTTTAAATATAGCCACATGTAACAAACTGTGAAGACTAGAAAATGACTCTAATAAATTAGTATTTAGATTTTTCCTTCTGCGCCAAAACTGGTAGTCAGTGTAACCAGCGGGATCAAGACTGCTGTATGGGCTCCATTTGTATTTTTACTCTTGAGTTCTGGGTTGCTTCTGTCTTTCGAGATCTCTCTTTTGAGCTAGTATTCTTACTACAATCAGAGTGTGTGGGGAGGGGCCCTACCAGGCTGCTGGATGCTGAGAAGGACTGCTATGCCCCTGTGTGGAGAGACATAGTTTCTTTGTTAAAGTATGTCAAAGGCTACACTCCCTTGTGGACACCCCGGCACTTCTTGGCCCTCACCTTTGAACATCCTCACTGCAATGTTCCATCAGGTGTACTTTGCTTAGTCTTCCACACGTCATCATCAATGCCTTCAAGTACTGAGGAACAAACTCACACTCTCCTGTCTTTTAGAATTTGATAAAGGCACTAGTCACTCAGATACTTCATCGGAAAAGTCTTCTGTGAACCAACAAATTTCAAAAAGATGCAGAAATTCTCTCCAGGAATATCCCCAGTGCACATTAACCTTGTAATAGAGCAAACAAAAAACTTCCTTTTTTTCAACTCAGAGTTTACCACCTTCAATCTCTTATTCCTACATAACACCTTAACACCTTGGTAAACATCGGTGCAGGTCAGAGAACACAGGTGAAGGGCGTGATAAAATGTGAATCCAAGGCTCCTTTTCACATAATGAATAAAAAGACTAGGGAAGTTCAGAGATTTCCCCACTGTCCGCAAAGCTTTTATACTGTACGTTGGAGTCAGAGCTAGTTCTTATTATTTTATATTCCACTTCCCCTACTTGAGGCAAGGTTGTTATGATTGATGAAGACAAAAACTCAAATGGACAGGGAGTAAAATTTGAGAATAACTTGATTGAGGTCATTCACTTCACAGTCACCTTGAATTGGACCCACACTGAGAGTCGGTGAAGGGAGTCCCTTGCAAAGAGCTGCTTTCTCCTCAGAACTGGGCCGTGTATTCCTTAGCTCTGCTCCTGCTAGGTACAGCCTGTCTCCTCCAGCTGAGCCTACTAAGGCATTTGGGAATGTGAAGAACCCAGCATTTGGGCTAAATTTCACAATGGCTGGGATTTCATCCCACAGAGTTGGCACTACAACTATGGAGTACCTGGAGAGAGACCAGAGTACAGACAGACACGGGCGGTGTCTGGGTAGTGATCTCTGTATGGTAGAGGGGCGATCTGGGACAATCCTGAGCATTGAGGAAAGAGGCAGTTTGGCGATGTGAAAATGAATAGTCAGTAAAGATGGGGTAAGATCTGCTTCAGAAGCAGGACAGACAGGCCTGGAGAATTCAGAAGGAACTTCAAGGGGGGCCCTAATTAATCATGATGATGGAGCCACAAATTAGTCCTGTGGTGAACAGAACGCATTTCCTTTCTCTCCTGTGTGTGTCTCTTTCTTGGAATTTCTTTTGTGTGTGTGCAATTTCCCCAGACACAAGGCACTGTGGTAAACATGAAAAAGTAGCTGGTACCAGTGTCCCTGACATGAAGTGCAGCAGGAGCCCAAACCTCACTCTGAAAAGAGAAAGAACAGCCGCCTGTCTGGGTTCCTGTCCCCAAACACCCAGCGTTCTCTTGCTTTTGTTTCATAACCAGCAAATGAAAGATGAGCTTTTAACATCCTGGCTGCTTGAGTAGAAATAAATCTTGCCCTTTGTTAGTCCTACCCAGATGTCTTCCTTCACCTCCGAACATCGCCGAAGGCAACAGCTCCATCTTTCCTGAGACTTCTTGTCTTAGCAACTCCTTAAGAGGACTGGTAAGTTAATCCCCCAAAGGGCCATGTATGAAGGGCTTGGTCTCCAGGGTGTTAGCATTGGGAGGCATTGATCTTAAAGAAGTGGGGCCTGTTGGAAGGTCTTTGGGATTATTGTGAGATCCTGGACCCTCCTCTTTTTCCTTCTGCTTCTTAGACACGAGATGAGCAGTTTTCTATAATGTACCATTCCCTCCACAGGAGCTTCTTTGCCATGGGTGTAAAGCGAAAAGAACAAGCAAGGGGCTGGCAGGATGACTCAGTGGGTATATGTGCTTGCCTTGTAAGCCGGATGACCTGAGTTCAAGTCCCAGACCCCACGGCAGAGGAGAGAAAGTTTTCCTCTAATCCCCATATGTGCACATGGCATTCAAGTGGCTGAACTGATGTACAATTGTCATAAATACACATGTTAATACTACTATTAATAATAATTATATAATATTAATAATAATAAAATTGTAAAGACCAACTAAGGGGGCTAGAGAGATGGCTGAGCAGTTAAGAGCACTTGCTGCTCCTGTAGGATACCTCCATTCAGTTCCCAGCACCCACATCGTGCCCTACAACCGTCTGAAACTCTAGATTCAGGCAATCTGTCACCTTCTTCTGGTGTCCACAAGCCAGGAATGCACTTGCCACACGTACATACATGTAGGCAAATAGGCATACCCATAAATAAAAATAAATACATCTATTTTTAACAAAAATATCAGCCGGGACTTGCAAATATGTATGTCAAAATAACCCTTTTCTTTTTCTAAGGTGATTTTTGTTATGCATCTCACTGTAGTAACAGAAAGCCAACTAGTACACTGCCTTCCTCCCATATCCTGTAATGGAAGGGGAGACCTCCCCATCCACCAGAGCATGTCTGCTCATGTCTCCACCCTACGGAAGGTCAAAAATTCTTTGTAGAGCCTGTACAGCCTTCGGGTTGTGTCTTTGATTTCCATGTCTAATTTGCTCACACCCTGTACATCAGACTCACTGAGGTCTTTACCTCAATCCAAGAGGTCGGCCTCATCCTCTCCTCCCGAGGCATGACTTAGGATGTTGCCTCACTTTGGAAGACTTGTCACCACGAGCTCCCATGCCTGTAGATGTTTGTTTGCTCTTTGCACAACCACCTCCTCTCAAGCAGGCCTGAGAACAAATGTGAAGTGTCGGGGTGGCGGGGGGGGGGGGGGGGGGGGGGGAGCAGTTCCTTTATCCTCTTGTCCCCGTGGCCCAATTCTTGTGTTAGATAAACAGCAAGATTCATGGTGCCATCCCATTAAATGGTATAATCATGTTCCGACTTATCTTAACTCAGCCAGTTATGTATTGTTATAACAGGATACCAAAGACCAGATAATTTCTAGACAAAACATGTGTTTCTTACTGTTCTAAGCTGGGCGGTCCAAGATCAAGGAGTCCACATCTGTCAGGGACTTCAGAGTATGTCATCCCATGGCAGAGAGCGGAAGGGTATAAATACTTTAAAGCAAGCAGGAAGTAGAACTCACAGCCTCAAGCCCTCTTATAATTGGCATTGATCCATGCTTGAGGGTAGACATCTCTTGGCCTCTGCGTCTCTCAGAGGTTCTGCTTCTCAGTACCTCATTGGGATTAAGTTTCCTGCAAGTGTTCTTTGGTAGTCACATTAAATTATGCCACTACTCAACACATATTACACGATTATGTACTGTGTCTGGGAGATGTTGAATATTCAAGGGGAAACAAAATAGGCATCCAGCTTACCACATACTGAAAAAACTCAACAAGGCATTACCTATAAACTAAAAGCATTGACTACATTAATCACTACTGAGGGGAAAAAAAAAGAATTAAATGAATGCATAAAACTCTAGAAGGGGGACTCCTGAGGAGGTGACAATTGTCCCAAAATGTAAAGTGTGAATAGACATTGACTAAGTGAGGAGGAGAGGAAGCATTCTCAGGAAGTCTTCCTCTTGATTTACTTTTATTTAAGTTCTTATGTATAGAGGTGCAGACTATGTCAGAAGACTGAGACATGATGAATAGTATTTTTAAAAAATATTTATTTTATTTTTAATTCTATGTATTTATATATGTGTGTATGTATATGTATATGTGTGTATATATAATATATATATGGGGGAGCGTATGTGCACATGTGTGCAGGTGACCATGAAGGTCCGAAGGTCAAATCCCCTGGATCCGGAGTTGCAGATAAGATTGTGAAATGGATGCTGGGAAATCAAATCAGGTCCTCTGCAAAACCAGTGCACACTCTTGATCACTGAACCATCTGTCTAGCCCTACGAGGAGAGATTTTAAACAATGAGTGGTATTATTGAAACAGGTTCAAAGAATGGCCTCCTTCCTCTATGTGACCCACTTGAGAACGGTGGAAAGGTTCTGCTCCCTGAACCTGAGGCCAGCCCTCTTCGCTCACCATCCTAGGAAACGAAATGTTGCAGAGTGGTCCACTCGGAAAGACTGCCACCAGAGGATGGGCCAGCAGCAAGTCGGTAAGAAGACAGCCTCTTAGAAGTGGGGGCCAGAAGGCTGAAGTCAGACCGTGGCAAACAAAGGCAACATTGGGAAAGAGCGCAGGAAGTGAAGATAAAAAGAGACTCCGAGTCAGGGCAAGACAGTTCTGGCCATAGAAAAATGAAGACTCATATTCTTTAGTTTGGTCAAGAGCCAGGAAGAACAAGTCCACAGCTACCAGGGGTCGGAAGAAACCTGAACCTTGGGATCCGCATGAGTAAAAGTCTGTTTGTTTTCCCAGCCCAAAGCTGTTGGTTTCGAAGCCTCGGGGTTATTTGTCACTGTTAGAACCTTGGGGGCTGAGTGAGGGACGAATTTCCATAGAGAATGGATCTCAGTCCTAGGACTCAAGCTGTGACCACTTTGTGTAAAGAGCCTCCTCTAAGGGAAACTTGGGAAATGGTTGTTTATATCTTTAATGATAAAAAATGGTGTTATTGTTACCCTGGTCTCATTAAGTCCTTCTCTCTTTCATTTTTCTAACTCACTGTGCAGGCAGATTCCTAATAAATTTTCTTTTTTCTTTTCCCCCTTAAACCTCTAAAGTAATGCCAGGAACAGACACATAACTGGTACCTCCTTGGAGAGTCCCATTGCTTTCCAACCTGGAAAAGCATGAAGGGATAGGTCTCCACTGGCTTACCCAAAGCCTAGTCACTAATGTAACTGTGGGCAGCTGCCTCCAATAGAAAGGGGCTGGTGGATGATCCAAGTATCTGTCTGCTCTTTCATGTGGCTCTGGACTCAAGCACTAATCTGAAAATTCTTATTTGACTTTCTCCACAGACTCCAGTGCCTTTCAGAAACTAGAATGTGTGTCATTGGTGCCTTACATTTTCAAGTGTCTCTGGGTCGAATTTAACCACCCCAAACCCCAACTTTATAAGGAAAACTCAAAAGAAAAACACAGTGAGAACAAGGAAATGAAAGTCTCATGGACAGCCGGGAATCATGGTTTAAGTTTCATAACTGGTATATCCATATTTTCAGAAGGAATATGGTGCCAAATCCTTATAGGAGGAATAGGATAGAAAATATTACTCACTTGGAACCGGACAGACCTCTGTTAAAATGCTAAGCCTTCTATTAACCACAAAAAAATTTGCTATATTTATTTGTAGTATTTATGTATGTGTGTATTTGTGTGTGTGTGTGTGTGTGATATCACATACATGCCTTTATGTGTGCGGGTACATATGCATGTGTATATGTATGTATATATTCAGAGACCAGCATCAAGTGTTGGTCCTCAGATGCTGTTCATCATTTTAAAAATAGTGTCTCCCGCTGCCTTTGGCCTCACTCAATAGGCTAAGCTGGCTAGCTAACAAGCCCCAGGGATCCACTTAGCTCCATCTGCTCAGAGCTGGGATTACAATCATTTGCCCAGATTTTCTATATGGGTTCTAGGGATTAAACCCAGGTCCTCATGCTGGCATGATAAGAGCTCTCTCCATGGAGTTACCTCCCCAGCCCCACTGAGCAAAGCTTAGTATGAGTCAGTAACTCAGTCCTCATTTACTCCAATTTTGCATCAGCCATATGTGACTTAGCTTAAAAGATTGTTTAGGTAATCACAAAACCAGCTGTCAGTGCTAATTGTTATTTATTTTGATTTCTTCCCAACTCCTTTTCATTTGACTTCCCAACTCCACCATTGACTAGACCAAGCTAAGAGCAGGAATTCTTCCCAGCTGGTGCTGAGAAAGAGGATCTGGGAAACTGCTATCAAAGAAAAGGATGCCACAGGAACTCGGAGTACATCTTCCTGGATATATGTCCTTTGGCCCAGAATAGAAGAAAATATCTCCTACCTTCCTCAGGCCTGAGAGCATCCCCATAACTCAGCAAAATAAGGGCAGTTTAGTAAATAGCCCACCAAAAATGCACCCTTTATCAAGGATGTTGTAGCTAATATGACAGGAAGTAAGGAATGTGAAGAGCAGAGTTACCATGAATGTTTAGGCTTCATGTATTCAACATCCACCAAATCTTCATGAGGCATCTACCAAGTTCCCAGGCACTGTTCTAGGCACATGGAATCATAGCCGGAAGGTTTCTCCGGTTCTGCCCAGCCCCATGGTCCCACAGCTGCTTATAAAACAATCACTCAGAGGTTTAATATTATTTACAAACTGTATGGTCTATGGCAGGCCTCTTGCTATTACCAAACAGCAGTTGGGAGTCTTGAGACAAGAGGATTTTTGAGTCCAAGGTCCACCAGGGCTACACAGTGAACCTAAGGACTGCCTGGGCTACATAAAACCCTGTCTTAAAACAACCAAAACAAGCAAGCAAACCAACAAACAAGGTCTAACTGAGTTATGTTGGTGAATGAATGATAAGTATATGAAACCTCTCCCCCAAGAAATCGTGGTTTAATTTATTCCAACATGTTGAATTCCTTCTGTCTTCCAAGTCAGCAGAGTCTCCCTTATTTAGACTGATCATTTTCCTCTACCACAAGTAAGTACTGGGACAAAGGCCATGCTTTGGGAATGTGGCCAAACAAAACCTCAAAACTCCAGTAAGCAAATTTTACAGAAATATCTCCTGTTGTATGAGGTTGGGGCAGGATCATTTCTCAATACATGATTTCTACCTACTTTTCATTCCTTTGTATGGAAGTTTTTCTGAGCTGGACATGTGTAGTTCCCCTTTGTACCCAACCTGGAGTCCCAGCACAGCCTTGGGCAGATGGCAGCTGGTAAGAGTTTGCTGAGCTCTGTTCTAGCTAACAGAGAGGAGCAGTGAGCAGGAAGCTTTGATGGAAAACATCCTAACACCAACTGCAGGCAGGCAGGCTTTGAGGTTCCAGTTTTCATGGGTGGTGACAGTTAAGGTCCATGTGTCTGATGATCATGGAAAGGGGTCACTGGGGAGAGCAAGCATGAGACGTGATTTGTATCACAGTCTATGGTGATATTTTCTTTTGTACTTAAATGTTATTTGTATGTTAATAAATAAAATTGCCTGGAGGCCAGAGCTATTAGCAAGCCATAGGAAAGCAGGGCGGTGGTGGCGTACACTTGTAGTCCCAGCACTTGGTAGGCAGAGTTAGGTAAGTCTCTGTGTGTTTCGGGATACAGCCAGCATTGGATACACATGCCTTTAATCTCAATACCAACCATGGAACACCTGGAGGTCTATACAGACAGGCCGTGATGAGGCGGTCATGTGGTTGGGTTTACAACCAATGAGAAGGCAGAACAGAAACTCTATATAAGGACTTTAACACAGGAGGTGCTGCTCCTTTGGAGAGGTAGGACTACTGCAGGAGGAAGAGTAAGGTTTAACTCTTAGCTCTGACCTCTTGGCTTTCTTCTTTGCATTGGTTCTGTGTTTCTTATTTATAAGACGATTGGTTACATCTACAACAGTCTTCTTTGAAATTAAACAACAATCCAACCCTTTCCTGGCAGTGAGGTCTGCTCAGTGCTTCCCCATGTATGTCCTTCAAACATGCTTCTTGTTCAAACATCTGGGGCTCTGTCAACTGTGTCAAGAGGTACTCATCAGTTGTAACATCTGGTTTATGGGCAGGATGCAGACTATAAGGACATTTTGTTGAACCTGCAAGAAATTTTGGGTTTTGTTTTTGATGTTGGGAAAGACTTCCAGAGAATTCTTTTAAAATGTTTTGGGCTACAACTAATTAAATTGCAGAGTTGTGGAGCCCAGTCCCAACAGATACATCTACAATATGACTCCTGCACCTAGTCTCAGGGATCATTGAAGAGGAGACTGAAAGATTGGAAGAACCAGAGGATCGGGGAG
This sequence comes from Peromyscus aztecus, assembly GCA_902168405.1. Taxonomy (NCBI): domain Eukaryota; kingdom Metazoa; phylum Chordata; class Mammalia; order Rodentia; family Cricetidae; genus Peromyscus; species Peromyscus aztecus. The sequence continues at coordinate 26,228 of CABHPQ010147259.1, forward strand.
TTTGCTGTGAAATTAGATCTAGGGATGTCAGGAAGGATGTCCTATCAATGCCTACAGATTACAAAAGGTAGACTGTGGTAAAAAGAAGTCATGCAACTTATGAATGACAGCGATACGAAGGAGACAAAAGAGAGCTGGCCCCAGCACCTCAGAGATGAACTTCAAATCTTAATACGTGTGCCTCTTAGATCAACTGGATGTACTGTGGACAGCATCTTTGGTCTGGTGGTCCTTCTCCTGATGAATTATCTGCTTTCATTCTAGGGTCTCAATCTTTTTCTCAGTATACATACCTTGCACCTATAGATGGACATCACACTAGAGACAGGGGAGGTGTCCACATATTCTATATGACATGATCTACATGTATGCCCTGCTGGTCAGATTAGGCATTAATTCACCTATTCTAACTATCATGGTTCCTTAAAGAACAGAGAAACTACACACTGTTTTTGGCTGCTGTTGGATGAGAATTGAGCCAGAACCTGTTCTGTGGCTTAAAATATCGTAGATGGATAACATGGCTGCCAGTCAGACCACACTCCTAAACATCACTTAGATTGAACCTGCACTGTGGCCAAAGCCACGTACTAAGTCCAAGCGTCTCAGATTTATTTCAGAGCCTCTTGGAGTCTCTGCTCCACAGCCAGACAGCGATTCCCAGCCTCCTCCACAGCCTCAGCACCGTCCAAACTTGGACTCCTCCCAAGTGGCAGCTCCCCAGGGGCGGGGGCGCATGGAGTCCTGCCTGCTTCCTGTGTAGTATCACTTCTTTCTGGCGGCTCTTTCATTCACAAGGCCCGAAGGCTAACATCACCCTTTTTCTTTTTAACAAAATAAACCACTTACGTGTTATTTATTTTATTTTATTTCAGAATATTCCCACTTTCGGGATGATTTCTTTGTTTATATTGTTTTATAATTGTTTATATAATGAAGCCCAGGCTGAAGACACTGTGGTGGCGTCCCTCAGGCAACTGCCTCTGAGCTCTGGAATTTTCCTTAAACCCTAGCCAGCCACACCCTCAGCTTCCTGTGGGCCCTGACCTGAGAGCCCCTCCAGCTGTTTATGAATGCTTCTTCCTAAGGCTCCAAAACTTGGCCTTTCTGGGAACCATGAAACCCAAGTTCCCATACGCCTCCTCAGACACTGCTGAGTCCTTAGTCTGCTGAAGATTATTTCCTACCTTTGTTTTCTAGGACTTCATAATTTAAATGGATCGCTTTGTAGGGGAGGTGCCATTGATAACTTTAGAAATGAAAACCTCCTGGAGGAAAAAAAAAAATCTATGACATGACTTCTCCTGTAACACGATATTTGCCTCACCCTTGACTCATTTTTTTCCCCTTAAGCACAATCTACTTCCTGTCATTGCTATGAACTCAATGTTTGTGCCCTATCCAAATTCATATGTTGAACTTCTAGCCCCAGAGTGACGGTATTTGGAAGGTGAGCATCAGGTCAGGTGGTGTACTAGCTACTGTTCTCATGGCTATGACAAAATGCCCAACCAAAACCAGCTTAAAGAAGGAAGGATGTGTTTTGTCTTGTAGTTTGTGAGTATAGTCCATCCTAACAGGAAAGTCACAGCAGCAGGATGTCAACTGGTCACGTGACATCTGCAGTCTGGAAGCAGAGAGCAATGGGTGCTGGTGCTCAGCTGGCTTCTCTTTTTTATTTGGTCCAGGATTCCAGGCTAAGGAATGGTGCTGCCCACATCTAGGGTGGATCTGCCCATCTCAGTTGGCCTAATCTAGAAAGCCCCTCACTAATACGTCAGAGATTTGACTCCTTGCCGTTTCTAGATTCTGCCAAGTTGAGGGGTAAAGTTCTTATGATGAGAGTTCTGTTTAAAGAGTAAAAGAAGGGTTAGCTGCAGCTACATAATAAGATTGGGGGGGGGGGGCTTCATCTGTGCATGTTAGGATACGGGAAGGCAGCTGTCTGTAACCTAAAGGAAGCCCTTCCCAGGAAGAGAATCTTCACCTTTGGTTTGCAGCTTCCAGAACTCTGAGGATCAATTGCCTGTTGTTGAAGCAGCCCAGGCTGACTGAGCCCCCCAAGAGGAAAATTCATAAACAAGAAATCCTTTGAATTTTACTGCACAAAAACAGGGATCTTTGTTTTGTTCAGCGACACAGCCCAAGTGCTTTGCACTTAATAGGCACTCGATAAAAAGTTCATTCAAGGGAGGAAAGAGCTCATTGTTTAAGAAACATCATTATAGACTGGAAGCCCATTGATAAAGCTTTTTAAGGATAAACACTTAAATGGTCTAATCCATACCAATTTCCTTGACAAAAAGAAATGAGTTTCTTCTCAACATAAGTCACTGTGTGAATCTGGGTTGTCTTGGGGTCTATCCTACTCTTTTTATTGTGTATGTGGTTTTTTTAAGACAGGGTTTCTCTGTAACAGTCCTGGCTGTCCTGGAACTCCCTTTGTAGACCAGGCTGGCCTTGAACTCACTGAGATCCACTTGCCTCTGTGCTGGGATTAAAGGCACGCACCACCACCAACCAGCGTCTACCCTACTCTTCACTTGACTTAATTCCACATAACCAAGATGTCTCTAAGAAAACAAGTGTCCAAGGTGCTAATGTGGAATCTGAACTTAAGTTCTCCTTTTCTTAACTCACAAAGCAGAAGTCGTCTGAATTTTTTCTATGAAGGCTTTAGTAAATTGTTACATAAAATGTATAATAATAAAATGTATTGTTTGCTTCTTATCACCACTTCTAAGCCATTCCTGGCAATGTCTCCTATCAGAAAAGTTTTTTCTGTCTTCCAACAAAGCAATGTTTATTATTTATGTTTAAGCAGAAATGTGTGCTTAACATCATTATGCCTGCAATATCTAGTATATAATAGATAATAAATACTTGTGATGTGATTAGATTTAGTGGTAGTTTGTTTGGGAGTTCATAACATCTTATTTTGAGGATGAAATTTGCCTAGTAGCCTGTAACATTGGTATACAAATGCCACAGAGCTACAGTCTGTTTCTGGTTCATATTACTGCCCTATTTTTCCATGAAGGACAAAATGGTTCAGCCTAATTCACCTTATTTTGAAGCAAGTGTGCTTTTTTTCTTGAGATTTATGGAAGATGGAGACTGTGAGATGGAACTGATTAGAAATTCCCCTAAGTTTTAACAGTGGATGGGATTTTATTGAATAAGGTTGACAAGCTTATTTGTTCTTTTTTTTTTTTTTTTTGAGATAGGGTTTCTCTGTGTAGTTTTGGTGCCTGCCCTGGATCTCACTTGGTAGACCAGGCTGGCCTCGAACTCACAGAGATATGCCTGGCTCTGCCTCCCGAGTGCTGGGATTAAAGGCGTGCGCCACCACTGCCCGGCTTAGCTTGTTTGTTCTTTAAAAGGCTATTTCTGTTTGGAGCAGATCCTAGGAATCTATATTTTTACATATACACTCTGAGGTGTAATTTTGAAAAATTGGCCTAGATTGTCCATGTGTGAAAATATATCATGGGCTCTGCAGTGTGTCACTCCAGCTCCTCTCATTAGGATGTAGACTGTATCTCCCTACCCTTGAGTCTAGGCTGGTCTTGTGGCTCGCACAGATCAACAGACAAGGCAGAAGTCATACTGAGCCAGCTCTAGTCCTGATCTGCAAAGGTCTGGCTTTCATGAGTCTTTTCGTTTTTTGTCACTATGTGTTAGGACTTGACTCTTCATCCACGTTATGTGCTAAACGCTTGGTTCCCAGTGGCTATTTTGTGAGGTTCTAGGAATTTAGGAGATAGGGTCTGGCTAAAGGAAGGAAGTTACTGGGAAGTGTGTCTTTGAAGCTATCAACTACTTCCTAGCAAACCCTTCCTTTCTCTGTTCACCAAAAGGTAGATAGAGAGGTGGGGGAGGAAGTGAGGAAGGAAGGAAGGAAGGAAGGAAGGAAGGAAGGAAGGAAGGAAGGAAGGAAGGAAGGAAGGAAGGAGAGAGAGAGAGAGAGAGAGAGAGAGAGAGAGAGAGAGAGAGAGAGTCAGTTTAAGCCACATTTCTGCCACCACAATGTTCTACTTCACCATGAGCTCTTAGAATCAAGGAGCCAAGGACCACGGGCTAAAATATCTGAAACTGTGAACTAAAATCAACCTTTGCTCCTATCGTTCTCTCAAATATTTTGATCACAGCTTTGCAACAGTAGTTAATACCATGTAAGCAAGCTCAACCTAGACAATCGAAATGTTGGAGATATCTATCACCCAGATGATGGCTAATCAACAAATAGACATTTGGGTGAGACCGTCCACATCTACTGGAGAGCTGACCACAGACGCGCCAAGGTAGATACACAAGACTAGCCAAGTTGAGCTACTAAGCCAGCAGAATCAGCGTTAGCCCAGATATCTGTATGGAATAAGAAACTAATGTCTAACTACTGCACATCTTAAATGATTCCTGCAATCAGATTTTGTGTTTGACATTAGCCAAGAAGAGCTGCACTTTTATGTGAATCAAGACATGTATCCGAATGCTAATCTCCATAAATTCTTGCAATTTGACTCTTTTGTTCTATCAATGAATATAAGTAGAAATATAACATAGGAGATTTTATATTAATTACAGATAGGTTTGTTTTTTTTTTAAGTCCACCAAACAATACCAAAAATAGCACCAAGAATTGTGACTTTCTGGAAAGATACTGGGTTGGGTTATGGAGTTAACCAACAGCCCTTAAAAGCATGATCTATAGGCACCACAAACTGTCTCAGATACCCTGGATTTTGGTTTACCCATCCTCATAAATGGAGGACAAAACTGGCATGTAAATGAGTGGGGACTTTTAATTTCTTCGTTCCTGGGACAATAGGCTAAGATATATTAGCGATTTTTCAAGGAGTATAATTTGAGAGCCTGGAAATAGGTGCTGAATTCTTTTGTTTTCTAGCAGTGGACATTGTCTGCATTCCCTCTGTTCCTTTGCCAAGTAACAACACTGCATTTTAGCATTAATGATTAATGTCTATTGCTGATGTTTCCAGATTAATGCCTCCATGACTGGACAGGAAATCCTGTTCCAGTCCACAGGCGAGTTGCTTTAGCTCGTTATTAATCACCCAAACATAAGCCGCATAGAGTCCCCACTGCAAATGAGAGAGATAAATCCAGTCATATTGATAATTTTAAATTCGCCTCTAGGCAAGCTAGGAAGTCGAAGGGGAAGCGTTATAGGAAAAGGTTTGTCGGGAAAAACAGCAGAAATCAGGTCGTGGGAGCAGCTTCCCATTTCCTCCTGTGGAGGCTGAAAAGCAAGTTACAGGAATGAGCTTTAAGATCTGACAACAACAAAGAGCTGTTTGTGTTCAATTAGCACATTGATTAGAGGTTTAACGAGAGCATATATTTTCCTTTTATCAGCTCCTAGGTTTTCTTATTGGGAAAAAAAATCCAGGCATGGTCTTGCCTACTCTGCAGCTCATAATATTTTGAAATAAAAAGAAAATACCACAATAAACTGACCTAAGAAGAAACTCCTGTTTTAAATCAATGTTGCTTGACCACTAAAAGAATCATATTATGTTATGTTTTGTTTTACATGAAATAGGTTTAGAAGAAAACAAGTGTATATTCTTTGAGGAATTCTTTTACAACCCAAGAGATGAATGAAATGAGCTAGTCATGTCTCAGAAGTGTAGCTTTTATGCTTTGTAGTCTCTTTGCAAGGATACAATAATTTCCTTTTATCTCTAAGCAGAAAGGGCATGTTTTATTGCACCCCTATTACAGACGAAGGAATTGGGGTTCAGAGATGTCAATCTACTAAGTACGAAAGTTTCACAGGCTAAATCAATCAATAACTACACTTAAAATAAATTTAAAGTAATTTAAAAGATGTATCTTTCCTTGTGCCTCTATCATTTTTATTTCAAAAGCAGGAGAAAAGATGTGTACTCACAACTCAGAAGAGATACTGTAAGCGCATTTAAAAATCACTATTAAATAAAATCACATTTAAATCCATCGATTAACCGGGCGGTGGTGGCGCACGCCTTTAATCCCAGCACTCAGGAGGCAGAGGCAGGCGGATCTCTGTGAGTTTGAAGCTAGCCTGGTCTACAAAGCAAGTTCCAGGACAGCTAGAGTTACACAGAAAACCCCTGTCTTGAAAATCAGATAAATAAATATATAAATAAAACTTTCTATTCATGGTGGGGAAAGTGGAAAGTGGGTGAAGGAGTTGTGAGAGATCTCTGTGAACCTGTGGATAAGATTGGATTGAGATTAGTAAACAAGTGAGACAGAGATGATCTTCCCTAGAGGACGTCAGGAATGCATAGATTTGGGGACCATAGGTTCTGCTCAGGATGATCCATGGGTCTAAGTGTGGAATAGCGACACAGGAGCGCACGGGCAGCCTGTGTTAACCCGGTCTTCCTCCAAACGTCAGTCCACAATTGCTCACTCTCCCAATAAGGAGAATTCTTTGTAAAAGTGAAGAGGTGCCTGGGGATGTAGCCTTCCCGGGGCCTGCTCTAACATGTTCAAGACCCTGGGCTACATCCCCAGGAACAGAAGAAAATCATGGAAGGGAAGACTCAGGGGAACTATATCTTTTATTATGTGAGACTGCATAGCCTCAAAACATTAGAATTTCTAAGAAATAAAAGAAGGGTCACCACCACCCTTTTACTCTAATTAAACAATAAACAAGCTTTACCCTTTTTACAGAAAGGCTTTTCCTAGAAACCATTCTGTAAGAGTTCATTCTTTTTTATTATTTTTAAATTCTTTCATATATTTTGATGATTTTTTTCCCTTCAACTCCTCCCAAATCAGATTCTCCCTACCGACCTACCCACCTAAATTCACCTAACTAGATCCCAACTAAACCCCCCCATCTCTCTCTCTCTCAAAAAAATTAAAAACAATTAGACAATAAAACAAAAAATACTAAAACAAAATATGTTTTAGTTAGAGTTTCTATTGCTGTGAAGAGACGTCATGACCAGAGCAACTTTTATAAAGGAAACATTGAATTGTGGTGGCTCGTTTACAATTCAGAGGTTTAGTCCCTTATCATCATGGTGGGGAGCATGGTGGCATGCAGGCAGACCTGGTGCTGGAGAGGTAGCTGAGAGTTCTACATCTTGCACAGGCAACAGGATGGTAACAGAGCATATATGAGACCTTAAAGCCAGTCTCCACAGTGACACACTTCCTCCAACAAGACCACGCCTACTCCAACAAGGCCAGACCTCCTAATAGTGCCACTCCCTTTGGGGGGTCATTCTCTTTCAAACCACCACAACACAACAGTTCACAAAAATTATGGAGTCCATTTTGTGTTGGCCAACTACTCCTGAACATGGAGCCTGCCCTGGAGTGTGGTTGATATACCCAGTAAATACCACTCCATTGGATTAATTACAAATGTTTTCTTGGTTAGGGGTGAAACTTGGTGTCTACTTCCCCCACCATGCTGGAATTTTATATGGTTTGAACCTGTGCTGGTTTTATACATCCTGTCACAGTCTCTGTGAGTTTATATGCTTATCAGCCCTGTTGCATCTGAAAAACACTGTTCCCTTGGAGTTGTCCATCTGTCTCCTCTTCTCATAGATCACTGAGCCTTGAATAGAGGGATTTGATAAAGACATCCCGTTTATGGATGAATGCTCCACAGATTCTCATTCTCTGTCCACTGTCCACTTGTGGATCTCTGTGTTAATTATCATTTGCTGCATGAAGAAGCCTCTCCGATGAGGGTTAAGCAGTACACCGATCTATGGGTACAGCAATATGTCATTAGGAGTGATTTTTATTGCTATGTTCATTTAGCAGAATAACAGTAGTATATTTTCCCCTACGGCCCTTGATATATCTAATCTCAGGTCATTTAATACTTTAGCAGGTATGGGTTCTATCTCAAAGAGTGGATCTCAAATCCAATTTTTAAAAAGTGGTTGGTTTCTCCCATAACATTTGAGCCACTATTATACCAATATTTCTTGCAGGCAGGTCATTGTTGTAGGTCAGAAGACTCAACTGGGTGATAATGATGACTGTTTTTCCTCACTGGCATGGAAATAGCAGCCTCTAGCACCATGAATGCAAGTCAATAGGTTTAAAGCACATAGTTGGGCCCCAGCTCAATTTCTCCATGTTCAATGACGTAAGTAAATGGTAAAATTATGACATTTGCTAGTATTTGATAGTAAATGCGTGGAGCTAGAAACAATCATCATGAGGGACATAACCCAGACCCAGAAAGACAAACATTGCATGTTTTCTCTTATATGTGAATGTCAGCTTTTAAGCTCTAGATATGTTTAAACCAGGATAACCACAAAGGTTGGGTAGCTGGTAAGGGACCAGAGGGGAGCAGGGGATTTTCCAAGGGAGGGGAAATAGAATACAGTGTTATTTATAAAGAGATAAAGAGGAAACTAGAATAGAATGGGGAGAGGTATGGGAGAAAATATACGGAGGGACAACACTAAAGTCCTTTTGAAAAGCCATATGGACACCTGCTACTTCCTAAAATAGATATATACATGAAAGGAATTTAAGTGGAGTCACCATATAATGGAGGAGGCAACATCCTCAATTAAACATCATATGTCACCAAGTAAACCCCGCACCCCCCCCCCCTCAGTGTCAGGAATGAGTTACATCTTGATGAATCATTGGCTAAAGAGGTCCCATAGTCCTTCACAAACATTACAGGCTAGATCTAAGGCCATTGGTTACCCTCCTCAAACTGTTGGTAAGCTTCTATCCCTGGAGAGTTCATTTCTTAATGACCTATGTTTAACATGTTCAGGTGTTGTCATAAACTTGTTTGCTGAAAACTAATGCTTTAATTAAATTTTCTGCCCTGTTAAAGGTAATTTCCTAGTCATAATTAGAACTCTGGGTTCAATATTAATATTAACATTCATAACTCTATGGCTTAAATCCCTAATGCAAGTTTTGTTTGTGTTTGTTTGTTCAGACTTCACTGCTGGAAGGTGAGATTGTAATTTTACACACAGATAATAAATAGTCAATTTCCCCAAAATTATGTTGGATGTTTTTGTATTATGTGCAATATGCTTTTCTTTCGTTGATAGTAGGACTACTTGTTTTGGTTTGGGTGATTTTTTTTATAAACATTACTTTTTGATACAATGAATAGCCATTGTGGCGGATGAGACAGGTTTCAGGTAGCCTAGGCTAGCCTAGAGTGCGGACCTAGCTAAGGATGACCTTGAACTCTGCTCCTCCTGCCTTCTCCTCTCAGGTGCTGAGTTTATGGATGTGTGCAGTGTTCAGCAACCGACACTTTAAAGGACCTTTTGATTTCCACTAGCACCAACTCCTTCTTAATCTTTTTTAAAGATTTCTACTGTACCAATTTTCCATTGCTGCATAAAAAAAAAAAAATCGCCACATATTCAGTGGCTAGCCGTAGCAGATTTATCTCCTCAGTTTCCAGGTCAGGAGATTCTCAAGGACAAATAGGTTTTAAAGTGTCAGAGAGGGGGTAATTCTCCTCTGACGTGGGCAGTCATCTTCCAAGTTTACAGACTTACACAAAATCCATTGCCTTGTGGTTGTAACCTACCTGTTTCCTTGTTAGCTGTCACATGGGGACTAATTTCCGCTCCTGGGAGCCACCAGCAATTTCCACTGGCAGTTTCTAGCATGACTGATGACCCGCCTTGTGGACCAACAGTAACCCATCCCCCAGCCCCTCCTTATTTCCCTTTGCAGGGTCCTCTGATTAGGTCAGCTCAGTAAGGACAGTCTCCCTGATAATTAAGTCAAAGTCAAATTAGTAACAAATTGGTAACACAACCATGGATGTGATAGTCACCATATCGCAGGCTTTACCCCAGGCTGACAAGATGAAAGTATGTGCACCAGGGGACCAGCAAAGCTTTTCGCCTGCCTTCCTCGCTTTTGTAGTTAATTGTATATCAACTGGACTGAGCTACAGGGTCCACAGATATTTGGTCACACGTTATCTTTATTGTGTCTTGGGGGTGTTTCGGAAGATCAACACTTGAACTGAGAAGCTAAGCAGAGCAGATTTTCCTCCCAGAATGAGTCTTGTTCACTCATTAAAGTCCAGAAGGGAACAAAAAGTGCCAGTGTGAAGAACTACTGCTGCCTTCCAGATGGACGCTGGTTTCTTCTTGGCTTTGACCTCAGAATAAAACATTACCTCTTCCCGGGTCTACCGGAGTCTGTCGGCTTTCAGAAACCCTTCGCTGCCCTAGGTCTCCAGTTTGTCAACTTCATGTGCTGGGATTTGTCAGCTTCCAGCACTACATAAAGCCAACTTTGCAAAGGCAGGTTTATGACATGTTTGTTGGTTCTGATTCTCTGGAGGACACTAACAAAACCAGATTTTGGTGCCAAGAGTGGTTCGAGAAACCAAATTTTAAGGATAAGTTGTTCAGATTTATTTGAGAATTTCTGGAATTGGCTCTCTAATGAGATTCAAAATGCTAATGAACTATTTTCATTAGTTAAGAGAGCATTGACAGACGTGACCTGGCATTAGAGATGCATAAAATGTTGCCATTAGGTACTTTTAATCAACCACTTACAAGAACTGAGGATCTGGGAAACCATGCACGGAAACTTACGAGCTTTTATTTATTTTTTTTTAACTAATGAATATAATGAGGTTGGGTGGCTGTTCTGAATGTCACTAGAAAAAATGGCAGAGAAACGGATGTACTGAGATCCAAATGCTCAAATTACTTGGAAATTTCTTTATGTGCTTAACATGCCCTTTTCCTTGAGATTGGGGCTCCCTATGTAACCAGGCTGGTTTTAGCCTTGTAATTCTCCTTCACCTACCTCCCAAGAGTAGGGATTAAAGCATGCCACAATGACCAGCTCTGAAGTCAACTCTTACCTTTTGAAACCACAAGGATGGGACTGTGGGAAATCACATGCAGACTCTCCTCCCATGACTGGGTGAACTACAGCATCGGTTGAATGCTCAGTCTTGCAGTATGTTGACTGTATGAGTGAGGGCAATGGGTCAGGAGGAATAGAACCTTGAACGCTGTAAGTAGATGTGTAGACATGGTGCCTATAACACACAGCAGACTCAAAGCACCAGTCAGAATATTCCTATGTTGGCCTGTAGTGTTGTCATGTCAATGAAGTATTCCTAGAAGGGAGATAGATAGGAAACTTACCAAAGCTTTATTTGAGCAGTGCAAGTAGAACACATTAGGATGAGTAAGAAGTGAACTTGAACAACAGCAGAAAAAAACAGAGTTTGGCCTTTGAATGTCTGGACTTGAGCCAGTTAGCTTACAGATTTCGCATCCTCCGAATGAAGGAGAGGCCAAATCTTCTCAAGAAAATACCCTGATCTACTGCCAAAAATGTCTCCTGTTAATCTTACTCCCAATCCTCCCTAAGAGACCTATGACTTTTCCCAAAGTAACTCCACATTGAGGGGGAAAAATCAGGCCTTTAAGGACTACTGAATAGTGTCTCTGACTTGGCATTTATTTCAAGAGACCCACAAAGGCTAGTGTTGCCCACCAGTTAGAGTAAGGAATGATGGAAGATCTTTATCTCGGATCTGCATCACAGTGGTCACAGGAGGTCACCAAACTCAACCCCTGGTTATTGCCCCAGATCTGCAATGCGTAATTGAAATGAACAACCTCAGCAGCTGACACACTCCTCATGATGATTCCCTGGCCTGCCAATCTGGTTTCATTATGGTTTGGAAAAGGGGTGGAAGCCATTGGAAGTGTCTCTATCTAGGAAAAAAAAAAACACATCAAGGGCAAAACTGCATGCTGGAGGGGCTATAGTGACAATGTTACCACTGAGGACTTGATGGACATAGGGACAGTGACTCCCACCACAAATGCATTCAATTACAGAGAATGATAATTAGATCTTAGGGAGCAACAGATCCCCCAGGTGGTGACTCCAATTCCACCTCCCGCACCAGGAGTGGTTTTATTGCTTGAGTTAACACATCATTACTGCATTGCAAGCTATTAATATAGCAAATGCCTCCTCTTCCATCCATGACAATAAGAGGCAATTGGCTCTCCATTGTCTTAGTACTATGTCATCAACACCCTACCTCTGGGATATACAAATTCTTTAATCTTTTGCCATAATTTAGTTTGCATGGTACAAACTAAACTTTCCTTCCTTGAGATACCACACTGGTCTATTACGTTGAAGAATTATGCTGATTGAACTCAATGAACATGGAATAGCTTCTATCCCAGTTGTACTGGTAAAACATGTATATGTCAGAGAGCTAGAAATAAATCCAACCAAAATTCAGGGACCTTCTGCCTCAGTGCAGTTTTTAGTGGTTCCATGGTATGAGGCATATTGAGAAAGAGATCTTTCCTAAGGTGACGGGGAGGTTGTTGAATCCGTGCCTTTGATACACTGAAGAAAAACTCAGTGCCTAGAGGACCTGTTTAGATTTTGGATGCAACGTACTTATCTGTTGGGAGGTTGCTTTTGCCCATTTACTTAGTGCCCTAAAAACTGTTATGTGGAGACCAGACTAAGAGAAAACTCTGACACAGGTCCACGATGCTGGGCAAACTGCTCTACCATGTGAACCTTTTGGCCCAGGAGATCCAATGGTGTATGAAGATAGGAAAGCTCTTTTGAAGCCTTTGTCAAGCCCCTGTCCAGAGAAGAATGGGCTCATGGGATTTTAGGGCAAAGTCACACCATTCCCTGTGTAACTGCTCTTTTTTTCAGACATAGTTCTTAGAAGTCCTTAACCATAGGCCACTGAGTTCTCTTGCAACTTGAACTGCCCCCTCACGTGCTAGATTTATCCAATACAATTGTCTTAGTTGGGGCTTCTGTTGCTGTGAAGGGACACCATGACACCATGGCAACTCTTAATAAGGAAAACGTTTAATTGAGGCTGGCTTACAGTTTCAGAGTTTCAGTCTATTACTGCACGGCAGCGTGCAGACAGATATGGTGCTGGAGAAGGAGCCAAGAGTTCTACATCTGGACCAGCAGGCAGCAGGAAAAGAGTGAGACACTGGGCCTGGCTTGAGCCTCTGAGACCTCAGCCCCACCCCTCAACAGTGGCATACCTCCTCCAGGAAGATCACAGTTACTCACCAAGGCCACAGCTACTCACACAAGGCCTTGTCTCCTAATAGTGCCTATCAGCCTATGGGGGCCATTTTTAAACCACCACAACAATGGAACACAACTGGTTGATCAAATCCTGAAGGCACAAGTGAGTTGCATGTAGAGGTGGCACAAATCTTCATGTCCCCACTGCTATTGCACTGCCTTATCCCTCCCAACTTGAACCTGTGGGTTCATGGGGAGTCCTCTGTCACCAGGAGGAGACTGAGACTATCCCCAGTTTATATATGGGTCCACACAATATGCAGACACCACACAAAAGTACATGGTTGTAGCATTACAGCCCCCTTCTGGTGAAGGGCAAACCTACCCATAGGCAGAATTTGCAATGAACCAGGCTTTTCACTTTACTTAGAAGTAGAAAGAGCCCACGCATACTTATAACTAATGCACAGATTGTTGACATTGATTTTGTTGGATGGTCAACTACTTAAGAGGAAAATTGGTGACCAAAAATATCTGCAGAAGAGGAATGTTAATTGTCTACGGCCATACCACCCTGAACGTACCCGATCTCATCTGATCTCGGAAGCTAAGCAGGGTCGGGCCTGGTTAGTACTTGGATGGGAGGAATGTTAATGAAACTCTCCGGATGGCTTTCAAGTGGTTCACAGTTCCAAGTTATGTTCCTGCCCAGGCATCTTCAGTCAGGCCAGCAAGGAGTGAATGCGTGACTAGTGCACTTTATACAGCTCAGGATCCCAGGGCCAGAGAGTGGTCTGACCCACAATTAAGGTAATGTCATCAAGACAGTCTCCTTGTTGTTTGACACTCTTCTTAGGGAGACATGAACAAATGTCCACCACCCTAGACAGTGAACGGATGACGGATACCACTGAAGTCCAACTTAGCGAATCAATAAGTTTTATTAGGTTACTAACAGGAGCAGAAATGACTCCAAGTCAGCTGCTTCACCAAAAAGCATGAGTGACAGTTTGTAAAAGCTGGAAAGCTGGAGCACACTGCACAACCTGCAGGCAACTCAACAGGTTGGAGTGTGTCCTTCCCAGGTAGCTCAGCTGGTCTGAGGATATCTCTCAGCGGTCCTTACTGCTTATATACGGCTGGGGAAGGAGGACCCTAGTGAATGTGCTCAGTGTCAGTAACTTGCTGAAGTCTTTAAGTCACTTACTTCCTGAGCTTAAGGAGCTTCCTGCAGGCTGCAATGTTTCACCTCGCCTTGAAGCACTCTGCTGTTTCACCTTTGTTTTGACACTGTGTCTTAAGGAGCTTTTCTACCTGTAGAAGGTTTTAATCTTGGAGGAAACTGGTACAATACACTCCTACAGGCATACCCAGAGACCAAGTTGACAATTAACACTAACAATAATGATAGATGGATGGATGGATGGATGGATGGATGGATGGATATAGATGATAGATAGATAGATAGATAGATAGATAGAT
>CABHPQ010147260.1:0-16453 GCA_902168405.1 Peromyscus aztecus
AGGGAGGGAGTCATTCATGTTATCTGTCCCTCTGCAGTGAGGCAACCCATTGACCACTACCCCTCTGCCCTGGGGGTCAAGGTGTTCTCATAGACACTCTGGCTGAATTGCACATATGATAATTATATCCATCTGGCTTTGATGGTTAAATGCTACTGTACATTGCTAGCCCAGAAACCAGTCATTTTATTTGATGCTAGAGAACTCAGGTTCACAGGAAAATCTCCCATGCCTTTACTGGCATTCAGAGGACAGACGCTATTTAGCTTTGCAGAGTCTTTCTTTCCAAAAACATTTTTAGTTACTCCTAATAATCCACGTGAAAATGTAGTCATGGGTTCAGGTTCTTTTAAACATTGCATGTGTTTAAAATGACTAAAGCATACTTTGATTTAGAATGGTTTTCTACAAATTTTATTCTCATGACTACTCCTATACTTTCAAACATTCTGTCTTATGCATGGCATAGCAGAGAGGCTGCATGACTTGAAGAAGGGCTTGTCTCATACCAGTGTCCCCAGCACAATACACTCTGTTCGATCATATGTGTCCCCAGGGTGCTATTGTGATTGCATTTTATACTCAGAGACTCATAAAGAAAAAAAATCATTTTCCTGCTAACTTGGAAGACCTTTAAACTTGATGGAGTCCTGTGTTCTTTTCATGTGCAGACTATATCTTGTTAAAATGATAGTCAGTTGAAGTTTTGGTCTATCTTGAGACTTTACCTAAGTGTAGCTAATCTGTTGAGGTCATCCAGTGACATCTAACACTGGAAGTGACAGATATATCCTACCACTGCCATACTTGATTAGCGACAAACACAAAATTTTTCATTTATTGTCAAACACATGACTTCTGAGTGAACATACAAAAGTGCACTCAGTCACACACACATACACACACATACACACACACACACACACACACACATTGCAACTAATTAATAAGATCTTACACTTTTCTATTGTCTCTCTTCCTGTTCTTCCTGTCGTTCATGGGAGCATTTAACATTGAGACTGGCACATCATAAGCACCCAATAAATACATCTCAGCTGACTGTCATGCTGGACAAATTCTAGTAAGAAATACAACCATTTAAAAAAAAAAAAGAAATGTCCTTTTGAAAGCCCAACACTGAACATTTCAGTATCTAAGACACCTTTGTAACTCCAGTTGTCACCACAACTGCAACTCAATAGTCACTTCTAAATGGAAGCAGCTGTCACAGGAAGCTGATTCTGTTGGACAGCTAGTAGGACAAAAATCACAGCCACTAGGAAAACTTTGACTCAGAATCTTGAGATCTGAAGATAATTAAAACCACAGCTTGAATGCTGCAAGAGTAAACATTTAAGTTTAATTCACTATTGTATGTAGGATAGGCGCTGATTACTTTTCCCCAACGTTTTGGTCTTTGATATAATCTCCATTTCTTGTGAATTAAATTTACTTGATTATCAGTGTTTTGCAAATGAAAGTGTCAATTAAGTTTATGGGATTTTTTTGTCTAATATAAAGAATTTTAAATGAAGTTGTGATGGCATTTGTTTGTTTGTTTGTTTGTTTGTTTGTTTGGCTTTGCTTCAGCCAAATGCTTGGAGTCTAGTCAGTTTAGGTTGTATTTTAAAAATAAATTTTCATGTTAGGAACAGGGAAACCCAGGTGTTCTTATGTCAAAAAGATGCCATTAACAAGGTGTTCTGGTTAGCTTTCTATTGCTATAATAAAGGCCATGATCAAAAGCAACCTGGGGAGGAAAGGGGTTATTTCACCTTATAGTTTGCAGTCCATCATGAAAGGAAGTCAGGATAGGAACCTGGAGGCAGGAACTAAAACAGAAGCCATGAAGAGTACTGTTTACTGGCTTGCCCTCTCTGGCTTGACCCACCAGCTTTCTTCTATCACTCAAGACTTCCTACTCTGTGTGGTACTGCTGGCAGTAGACTGTGTCCTCCCATAGCAATCAACAATCAAGAAAATGCCCTACATACTTACCTACAGACAATAAGATGGAGGCATTTCTCAACCGAGGTTCCTCTTCCCAGATGACTCAAGTTTGTGTCAAGTTGACAAAAAATCTAGCCAGGACACATAAGGATACTTTACAGCCAAGTGTTGAGGGGCATTTCCCCTATTAACCTAATAATGTGACACATTGCCTTCTTAGGGAACTGGGAGCAGAGGCATTGGAATCCAGCTTTCTACAAAACATTGAACAAGATATTTTCACCTCTCTTTGTCTCTTCAATAGCATGGTAGTAATAACAATAACAATGATTGAAATTGTACCTGCCTTAAGTAGTTCCCAAACTTAATCTCACTTAATAATTTCTAAAATCCCTCTTCTCCATTTTGAAGATAGAGAAAATGAGAGTAAAAATGTCAAATTAAATGCTGCAGTAAAATCTCAATTCCATATCAGTGAGGAGTCCCGGTCCATTGCTTTGAGCTCCTATTTAGAGAATGCTGGAAATTGGAGTTGATATCCTTGGCATGACAGATTGCTGCACTTGATGCAGGCTCCACACACCTGCTCAGGTCAATGCTGTCAGTGTATTAGAGGTAGCTCAGAGTCCAAAGCATCCCACAAAGGCAGCAGCCAAACACCTTCCTTGTCCCCCAAGCTCAGATAATCCTACAAAATAAATTCTGATCTTCACCAGTGTTGTGGTTTGAATTTGAAGTGTCTCCTCATGCCTTATATACCTTTATCTGCCCAGCCTTTATTGTTGACTACCAGAACCTAACCGGATGACGATGCTGATGAGACAGAAGCCACGAAAGCCCATGTATGACCGGCCTCAGTACATTCCCATCTCCAGGGGCCAGACCTCTCCCATCTCCTCTGGGTTTCATGAGATCTAGGATTCACTTGCTCAAGAAAATTCAAGGCATGTGTCTGTGTCTTGAAAACAAAGAATTCCTTAGAATGTACCAGCAAGTAATTCCATTCTGTTGATTTGTCCTGGGACTGGCTTTCAAGAAAGATTCAGAGGACTTTAAGGCAATTAGGTTAAAAGTACTGAATTTAGACTTCTATATGTATCTTATTGATTTATGACTATTGGAAAGTTATTCTACCTTTCTTCCCTAGTACATTCAGTCTGTTAATTTGTTTTTACTAGACTTGAATATGTGTGTGTGCACATGCATATTTGCACATATACCGTAGCATATGTACAGCAGTTGAGGGTCAGCTAGTAGGAGTCAGTTCTCTTCTGTCATATGGATCCTGGGGATCGAACTCAGGTAAGTCAGGTTGGCAGCAAGTACCTTCACATTCTGAACTACCTCCTTGGCCCCTATTGTCAACCTGTTTGAAATGGCAAAGCCTCACACACTTCAGCCCTCCATATCATCCATGCCACTGCACTTTCCCCTTAGCACGTTTTATTTCTAACATACCAAATAATATATTTATTCATTTTTTCAATGGGTCTATTCAGTAGAATACAGGCTCCATATAAAAGCTACTCCATAGCCCCTGTCCTCAACACTAAAGAATGCAACAGCTCTCATGGCAGTTGCTGAAGGTGTCTGTTGATTTGGTTGTAACTTGTCAGTGGCTAGCCTCCTGATAGTCCATGCACCCTGTGAATTCATGAAGGCTCTATTAGAAAAGACTTAGGCCAACTTAAACATCACAAAAAGCATAATGATGGGTCACATTTTAGCCATCATGATAGATACTATTACCACTCATACATCCACTATCTCATTAAAAAGAGAAATTGGTCCTGCTTAAAATTGCTGCTTATTACTGTTTTTCACTATTTTCATGAGTTATCTGTGTCTTCCTTAGCCAAGATTTTAAAAGTACAATTTGTTGAATAAGCAAAGCAAAAGAAATAACGAGAGAAAAATATATTAAAAAAACTTTGCTGTAGGAATATTATCACATTAGTTGATGTTTTCAAGCCATGTATTACTAACTTAAAATTAGTCCGTGCCCAAGATGTTAACATGTGGCAGACACAAATAGCTTACAGTATGTTTAATGTATGCTGGCTCCTTCCTTCATCTATCTAAAGGAGAATGAGCTATTTTCCAACCCTACAAATAAACCTTCTAAGCAGTGCTGACTCAGCTTGAGAAACAGGGATGTGTATGTACATTTTAAGTCCAGAGTTTTAAAAACATCTTATTGTTGGCTTGAATGCTCTTTTTGAAAATTTCCATGGATATGTAGGATTCAGAAAACCCCAGTAAATTCCCATGTAGTCAACCCATACAGCAAGACTCAGAAAATTGGCCTGGGTTGCTGGGGACTTGAGGAAGTCACATGAAGCTGCACTTTTAAGGACAGAGATCACATCTATGATTCTTAGGGAAAACTAACAATTCTTAGGCTGGGTTGTGGGGGAGAGGTGAGGCTCAGTGGAGCAAGGACTTGCTTTGCACATACAAGGATCTGGGTTTGACACCTGAGACAGGTTTAAAAGAAAAGCCAGCCCAAGGCTCAGAAAATAAAGAGGCTGCAGTATGCTGAGCACTAAATGGAATAGATATACCACACTCCCTCCTCCCAAGGCTGGGGATCGCTGAGGAGGAAGGGAGCAAAGGAATCACCCAAGGTGGTGATTGACTACAAGGAAACACTATTCTTGATACAGCAGAGCAGCAATACATGTGAACTCTCACTGGTTGTGACAGTATGTGAAAGAGCTGTGGAAGTCCAAGCAAGAAAAGGGAGTTGGGAGAGAGAGAGAGAGAGAGAGAGAGAGAGAGAGAGAGAGCGCTTCAGGATGGAACTATTGGCAATTGTTAGCTTCTTGAGAGGGGCAGTCAGTTTTCTCTAAGAGTGTATCACTGGTAAGCCAACCACGCTCCAGTAGAAGACTACACATCCAAGAACATTTGGAAAGCACAAACTGAACTTCATAGGTATGGTGGTTTGAATGAAAAATGTTCTTCAGAGCCTTGGGCATTTGAATAACTGGTCCCCCAAGAGTGGGTTTTGGGAGCTTAAGAGCTCACCCTGTTTACTGGTAGTTCACTGTCTCTGCTTTGTACTTGCAGTTCAAGATTTGTGTGTGTTATGTGCATAGGTGTTTTGCCTCTAGGTATGCAGGTATGCCATTGTGTGTAGTACCCACAGAAGCCAGGAGAGGGCTCTTAGTTGTGAGCTACTAAGTAGGTACTGGAAACTACACCCAGGTCCTCTGGCTTGAGCCATCTCCCCCATACCCAGGCACTGCATTTTAATTACAGCAGCAAAAACTATCCTTTCTATGCAACTACTTCATACCTAGATGCTATCTTGCTTAATTTGTTCTTTCAAAAATTTCACAGTCTTGTAAAGATTAGTGTATTTTTAGGGCAGGGAAACTACAGCTCAAAAGTTTAATAGCTTTGTCAAGCAAAGGTGAGCTGTCATTCCAATTTAACAAACAAACCCCGAAATCGCTGCAGCTAAATGCAACAAAGGTTTGGGTTTGGGAGGTTTTGTTTGAGTTTTATACAAAAAAGTAAATGACCTTTCCCATCTAAAACCAGAAAGGGGGAATCAACCAAAAAAAAAAAAAAAAAAAACACTGATCAGATCCAGAGAAGCAGACACTGAAAGTTCAAGCTTTGGGTGAGTATAAGATATTACAGTTGTTCAAACTAATTCTAGCTCTTGCAGAAAGAATGAGATAGTCAAAAAGCAAAGTTTCAGGGAGCCTTGTCAGACCAGCAAAATGGGAGAGCTCCGCACCCTATAAGGTAAGAACTCAGTCACAGAATTCTAGCAGCTTCCCCTCCTTACATATTATTAGCAGCATTGCTGAGGTTCTATCTTAGCTACAACAATGAAAGATCACAGCATCTTCCCTTCTTTAGCTAGTTTTCCTACAGGGTAAAAACAAGAACATAGTTTTTGGAGAATTTGTAAGTGATTTTTCACAACACAACAAATTTGTAGGGACAAACAAGCACCAATCATGTGCCTTCTGTTGCCAGTTCTTTGGACTAGGATCTCTGTGATTACATCATAAGAGATTCCATTTCACATATTTCAAGACCCAACAGCATTAGATATAGTGATAAAAAAAAATCACTGGACCTACAGGGAAAAGACTGTACTTTTTGCTTGTAACTCATGACTGGCATCATGAGCAAGTCAGTTAATCTCAGTGAGACTCACTTGTGTGTGTGTGTGTGTGTGTGTGTGTGTGTGTGTGTGTGTGTGTGTGTGTTGAATATATGAATATAAATAATGAAGTCAGATCTTCTGAATTCCTGAAAGCACAAGGAAGATACATTAATGCTGTCCATAGGAACCAGAGATTGTCTAAGACCCCCCTGGCTCTTCTCTTTCACCTGGAGATCTTCGTCATGAATGTGCCACCCCACTCTGTGCCCTTATACAAGGCTAACTGTACAAGAAGCCACATACCTCTCTCTAAGCTCCACAATGGACTCCAGAAGGGTAAGGATAATGTCTCAACATGCAACACACCATGCCCAAGGCATACTGGAAAGGAACTTCTGAAGCTTGTATTTCCAGAAAATAAAATCATAAAGAAGACAGTCTAATACTGAAAATGTTTAAAAAGTGTTTTCTTAGATACATCAAAAGGTTGATGAGGAAGTAATAATATATAAAATCTAAGTGCAAAGGATACTTCAGAAAGTGAAGCAGAGCATGGCATTGTGCTTACCTAAGACTGTTCACTTAATTACGGTTGTCTTGAGCCCCATTGAACAAGGAGACAGGTCTAATCTGTAGGAGATTCCTACATGTCTAACTTTGGAACTCCAAAGTACTATGTTCTTTTTTTCCCCTTTTTTTTTAAATTTATTATTCCTCTGTCATCCCACACCCTAGCCTTTCCCCCCAACACACCCCCAATTCCCACCTCTTCCAAGTCAAGGTCTTCCATGGGGAGTCAGCAAAGTCTGGTACATTCAGTTGAGGTAGGTCCAAGCCCCTTCCCCCTGCACCAAGACTGCGCAAGGTGTCACACCTTAGGCACTGGACTCCAAAAAGCCCACTCATGCAACAGGGATGGATCCCAGTCCCCCTGCCTGTGGGCCCCCTAAACAGTTAGTATTATGGTCTTAGCTTAAGGGCAAACATAAAACAAACCACCCCTCAAATGACATAAGGTGTGATCATGGCTCAAAACTACATTGTATGGAAAAGAAGAAATTTTCCAAAACTCCTTAACTATAATTGGGCTTTAGCAAGTCTTATTCCTCATCTCAGTAGCTGGGTGGTCCGAAAACCCCTGGCTAAACTTTTGAATTAAAGGATCACAGATTGGCAGGAAAAAAAAAATCTTATGCCGGGCGGTGGTGGCGCACGCCTTTAATCCCAGCACTTGGGAGGCAGAGGCAGGCGGATCTCTGTGGGTTCAAGGCCAGCCTGGGCTACCAAGTGAGTTCCAGGAAAGGCGCAAAGCTACACAGAGAAACCCTGTCTCGAAAAACCAAAAAAAAAAAAAAAAAAAAAAAAAAGAAAAGAAAAGAAAAAAAAATCTTGTTTAGAGGAACACAGTTTTAGAACAGGCTTCCAATGAGTATTCATATCAGAAATAAGGGAATAGCGTCTATCTATTCTTCCATCTGATGTTGCTGAAGGTTCCAGTAGAATACTAAGTCACAAAAAAGACCATAAATCACAAGTTTCTAAAACAATGAAAGAATCAAACTCTCATTATTCACAGATGATACAATTTTGAATGCAGCAAAACCAAAATCTACAAATTGATGTCAGAGTCCTTAATACAAATTAATACTAAAATGAGCAAAAAACAAAGTTGAAGTAAAAAGAGAAACAATTTATAACAGCATGAAATACCAAGTATTTAGACATAAACCTAGCAGATATCGGAAGGGCTTTATTGGGTAATCTTCTAAAATCTATTGAAAAACATTTAAAAAACAAAATTTAAGTGCTATATCATGATCATTGATAAGACTTAATATTAATGTCATGAGAAGAAAGAGAGGTGAGAAAAATAGACCCACACATCTATTGAAACTTGATTTATGGCATTGAATATCAATGGCAAAAGATAAACTACTTCATAAATACTCTTATAGCAATTGGTTACTCATGCAAAAAATGAAATTTGACCCCTATCCATATCATAAAGAAAGCAATTCCAGGATAAAGTGAAAGGCAAAACTGTAAAGAGTCCAGAACACAATACAAGGGAATGCCAGAATCTCTTTTCAACATCTGGGTAGGCAAGAAGTTCAAAACAAGAAATGATATGTGCAAAGAATAAACACTGAAACTCATTCTTCATCATAGTAGCAAACAAAGAAAGTGTCCCAAATGCTTACCAAACCATTACTCCATATGCCAGGCATTGAGTAAGCACTATATATCCATTAGCTCATCTAGTCTTCTTGAACCTTTCTATGTCTTATTCCCACCACACAGGGGTGAAGATTGGTCACAGAAAACACATTGCGAAGTTTCACAAGAGTTGATGTGGTTTCTTCAACCTGTCTCTCAGTATCCCATTCAGTACCTAGATGTTCAAAATGCACACAAAGAAATTCAGGCAAATAAGGAATGCTGAGAGTGGGAGAAATAGCCTTCCCCAGGGAAGAGCACACGAACTGATTATCCAATTTCAAATAGTCACCCCTGAAAACATATATCCAAGTAACACTATACAGACTGAGCAGGTTTCATTTATGTATTTTGAAATATATGTGTGTATATACGTAAACATATATGCTTGTAATAGCAAATAATGAAAAATAGAGGTCATGAATTTGAAAGAAAGCAAGGAAGAGTATATGGAAGTGTTTAGACAAAGGAAGGGAAAAAAGAAAATGATATAATTATAATCTCAAAACAATAAAAGAAATATTTTTTAAATGCACTCAGTGGTCCATGGGCTAATCAAATGATTTCTGTGACCAAGAAATTCCAACAATCCATGTGATATTTGAGAATTAGAACCCCATTAGTTGGCTCTGACAATTAATGAAAATCAACAGATAAGATGTTAATCACTGAGAATACTATAAATATACCAACTCAGGACAAGGAAGTCAGGACTATACAGAAATTGCCATCCTGTTCTCTCACAGGGTTATTAAAAACATAATTAGCTGTCGGGGAAGGGGCAGAGGGAGCCAGCAAGGACAGAGCAGTCCCTCAGTGACACAGGCTCTGCCTCTATACTCTTCCATTGTGCTTTCACACCCACATGCCCTGCTCTGGCATATTTCATTTACTTCTCTAATGAATGAAAGAACTGAGATTCAGGCATGCTTTCTAACACACTGAGGACACCCATCTAGCAAGGACAATATCTGCATTTGAATCCAGGTTTGCCTTTTTAATCTGATGGATCTATCAAGAAAGAAGCACCATAATCAATGCTGGGCCTGCGGGGCAAGACGTTGCCACTGGTCTAATGGTAGAAGGTACATTTATTCCAGACTAACTTGTCTCTTATTCTTGTTATTTTGCTGTCTTATAGCAAATTAGATTTGAGGCCTGTCCGGCAGGAGGGAAGGCCCACCTGGTCTGTGAAATGCCATCAAAGCTCATGACTAGGAAAGTCATAAACGCAAGTGGAGAACTTACTGATGCTGTTTTGCTTAGTGGTCCTACTGTGAAACTATTTTCTAAATATTTTTGTTTGTTTCCATAGATTTATACTGTTCTCAACCTTAGTCAGAGAGACTCCTTGTTGCAATTGGTAAAGTTAATAAAGATTGTAAATGTTAAATGTGCTGAGAAGAAACACAGTGTGTATTCTGCCATCGGAGGAACAACAAGTACACACACACACACACACACACACACACACACTTACTTCACCCACTAATACTCAGGGAGTGAGAAAGAAGAGCAGAAAGAATCAGAGAGCCAAGGGATAAAAAGTTCCATGAAATGCTGTTCTCTATAGAAGACATGTGGTTTGTCTAACATGAACTCAGAGCAGCCATGGTTATTAGCACAAGATCTACCCAAGCCAGGAAAAAAATTAGCATAGAGGGGTTAGTCCTCTCAACCCCAACCTGAGGAACTACAGGCAATTGATGATTGTTGTGGGGAATAAGAGTCACTCTTCTTTGGGGAGTAGCCACTTGTAGGTTTCCCATACCCAGCCACTTTTAGGTTTCCCATACCCAAATGGGTGACTTCATACCCATGTGTACATGGGCAGCACTAATTTGTCTTGGTGTGTTACAATAAAAAGAACACGAAGTTAGGAGTGAGATGTATTGAAGATCAGAGGGGAGAAATCCCTGAGAGAGCTCTAGGGAGAGAATGAGGGGTGGATACAAATAAGATACATTACATACATGTATAAAATTTTCAAAAAAAAATAGTTCAAAAAGAAGAAAGCATCCATACTATATCCATCTCCCCAGTGGGCACATTGCAGAGGACCCTGTAATGTCCTCATCAGCTGCGGCATCAAACAAACTCACACTTAAGATCTGGAAAGCTTATGTTCTACCTTTATAATTTTCATCTGGACAAAGGTGGTGATGAAGCAACAATGCCAGCCTCAAAAGGTTGCTGCAGCAACTGCGAGACCACTAACAGCACGATGCTTGCTCTGGGCATGCAGACACAAGGCATGCACTATTACTGTTCACCCTTCCTTTCTCTGGGTAGAAGAGTAGTGAGTCGGGCTTGGGTTTTCAACTAAACAGCTGAGAGGCCTTGACAAACTGGCTCTCCCCATCTGGGGCTCCATTTCCTCAGGATCCCAAGGGCAGGAGGTCAGGTAACTTTAGGAAGGGCAGAGCCACAAGACTCGAATGAGAGATTGCAAATATCCTCTGTCATCCTAAGAAGCAGAGAATGAGGAAGGCCAATGTCATTCTGCTATCCTCTGAAAGGACAGGAATGTGCACCCTCACCACCCACCTCGCTAGGATCTGGGAAGGATTAATAGATGTTATGCACTATGCTCTGCTGAGAGCTATTACTGCCTTACAGGAGAAGCTCCTACTGTTGCCAGCAAACAAGACTGATGATTTGATGAGGTGTGAATATTTTCCATGTAACAGTATGTAAACACTGCTCTTTTCATCCAAGTCCTCACTCGCTGCACACACTCTCATGCATTTATATGAGCCCATTTTCTTCATGGCTATGAATATTCTGTGCTTGCCCTTTCCAAGGGTTCGAAGAATGTGCTGACCAGGGCCCTTGCTGAACCTCTACGCTGATTTCTGAGGCGCACCACATTCTTTGCGAGAATGTTAATAGGCAAATTCACATTTTGTGCCAATGCATACGCCTTCCCTCTAGCCAATATGAATTGCATCGTTCAAGGCCAGGGGCTCAAGAGGCCACTGTGGGAGAAGATCTAGTGATCAAGAGGCATACTTACTAAGACATAAAAATAGAAAAAAAAAATCCTGACTCAAATCATGTCTCCTCCACACTTGCTTAGTGAGAAAAAAAAAATCCTAAGTATACATGACAATGCTTTTCAATAAAAAGTTTCACCATCCACTTATTGGCTCAGTGAGGGTTTACTGGGCACTAGGTGCCAGATACCATGCCATAGGAGGATGCAAGTCTTTAGTCTTTGCTGTCATCCTACATTCCCGAATGACTAGACAAATGAAATTATGGCAGTTCAGTGTAAGTGTATGACATACAGCTCTTCTTTTCCTCTGTTCCTCTGACCATTGCTCTGCAGAATTTGGTGACGATGTAGTTTGTCTCCACTCTTCTCTATAAGAATACCACTTTGATTCTGTTCCCAAAGTCCCTCTTGCTGCTGGGTACAACTCAAGCCCTAGGGCCATAACTCTCAGGGGCCTGATTGCTGTCTTACTGGGCTTGGGTGGATGGGGGTCGGGGCTTGCTCTGATGCCTCCACCAGCACTACAGGGAACTTTAGTATGACCTCACAAAGCTGAACACAGGCTTGTAATGGGATGACCTTCATGGGGTAAAAAATATAAATCTATGTGTTGTAAGTAATAAAACCTTCCCCCATCTACCCATTAAACAACCTCAATCCAACCAGTTCAAGACTTGTGAGATGACCCAAACAGCAATAACGCATCATGGTTTGTAATGTCACTAATACCAAAAGTGTATTCTTCCCCTTCCTTAAGGAAAAATTTATTCTCCCTGAAGAGACAGATATCTTTCTAAAAGGTAAGTCACATTCTGCATTGCATGAGCTTTCTAATACTTTTGTTAACATTTCAAACACAGACTCTTCATGGAAGTATTAAGATGTTGGCCTCTGTCAATATTTCTCCTACCCTTCCCCTCTTAGTCTCCTAAAGGAGACTATGTGGTCTTCTTTCTATATGAACCTGCTGCCTTTAATGTGTGCAATCTATCACCTACATATCTTCACATGACTGGCACTACATGTTATATTTCAGCTCAATACCCCCATTTCAGTAACTATACAAATTATCTTATGCCACACTAGCAAAATACCCACCTTCCCTTCTTGAGTGGTCATTATTGTGACCTGAAATAATTATGTATCTCTTTTCGCATTTGAATTTGTGCATCATATCCCATCAAGTTTCTGAGACCCAGTAGGAAAAGCATCTTTCTCCCTTATTTACCCTATCCCAATACCTAGAACACTGCCTTCCAAAGGACAGAGATTCAATAAATAGATAAATGAATAACTGTCCTGATAAAACAAAGGAAATGTGTCCGAAATTTAACTGTTGACATTTTGCTGACAAACCAATCCACAGCCTCCCATTCCACTAAGAATTCTATGTTCTTTCAACATCCAGTACTGACCTATAACCTTTACCCACAGGGAAGAGCTAAGCATAGAATCTATATCACTCACTCTTTCCCCAGACACCCAGCACACTTAGCAATGTACAGCTGTGTGCTTCTAAACTCTTTCAGTCCAACAGTTCAATAAAGTGCCCCAGGGTAGACTGTGGATCCTAATACTTATTATAATAGCTCAATCCCTTAAAATTCTTTTCAAATATTTCAAAATGTAGAAATATTCCCTACTGTGAGACGACGATTTGTGTCCTACTAATATTTATATGTTGAAAGCACAGTTCCAAGGTGTAGATCTAGAAAGAATAGCCTTTAGGACTATGAGATCAAGGGGGTGGAGTCCCCATAAGCTGGATTAGTATTTTTATGAAATACGCCTAAGAGACATCTGTGCACCTATAAGGACTCACAAAAAGAGAGTGATTTTCCAGACAGAGTTATAATGGACAAAATTCTGAAGCCAAGCAAGAGTGTGCAATGGCCTGAGAATCCAGGAAACTTCATACAACTGTAATGTAAGGAGGCTTCATGGAGGGAAGTCAATATAGGATAAGCAAGCCAGAGAGCTACAGCCACTCATTCACGATCCTGGACTTCCCAATGTACACAAGTATGAGAACTATCTATTATTTATAACTCATATTGTGTATGGTTTTATGGTCATTGGATGAAATGTTCCCCCATACTCTTGGCATTTGAACACTTGGTCCCCAGTTGGTAACTATTTATGGAGATTTAGGAAGTATGACCTTCCTAGAGGAAGTATGTCACTGGGATGGGCTTTGAGAGCTTAAGGCCTCACATTCCTTACAATTTGCTGTCTGTGCTTCGTACTTGTGGTGAAGGATGAGAGATCTCATGCTCTAGTCACCATACCTCTGCTCTGCCATTAAGTACTTTAGCCATCTGGAACACTAAGTCAAAAATAAACTCTTTTATAAGTTACCTTGGTTGTGGTTTGAAAGAAAATGGCCCCCAAAGGGAGTCGCACTATTCAGAGATATGGCTTTGTTGCAGTAGGCATGACCTTGTTGGAGGAAGTGTGTTACTGAGGCGGGGATGGACTTTGAGGTCTCATATATGTTTAAGCCACATCCAGTGTCACAGACCACTTCCTGTTGCCTACAAGCCAAGAATGTAGGACACTCCACTACTTCTCCAACATCATGTCTGCCTACACATCACCATGTCGCACCTTGATGATAATGGACTAAACCTCTGAAAATGTAAGCCACCCCAATTAAATGTTTTTCCTTTGTAAGAGTTGCCATGATCATGGTGTCTCTTCATGGCAATAGAAACCCTAACTAAGACACTTGGTCATGCTGTTTTATCACAGCAACAGAAAAGTAACTAGTACCAATATCATTATATAATCCAAACAGACAAAGATACTCCATTGTTCCTGATACTCATGTGAGTAGAGAAAAAAAACCAACTTCCACACTTCCACGGATATATATCCTTTTACAAGAATGAGGCCTTCTTGAGCTAGTCTAAGCAAGAAAAGATGGTCTTCTGACAGCAGAGGCACATTCGCAGTGGCTATTGCCCACATTGGCCACGGGCTGTACTAAAATTAGAAGGGCAATGCCCACTCCAAACTTTCTGTTCTGTGTTGTCTTTAATGATTTATGAGCAACGAAGGTCACTGTAAAACCGTCTGTTCACCACTGGCCTTCAAGTACTAGGAAGGTACACTTGAAATTTATTCTCCTTTCTTTCACACATTCCACCCTTTGACTCACACTGCTTCTGTCTTTACCCTCCTGAGATCTGTCCTCACAGACGTTGTCTGCCCGAGGTAGGGTAAGGACTTGTTTTCCAAGAAAAAGTTGTTCTTCCAGATGCAGGTAACTGGTCAGGCAAGTGTCAGGGCTCTCTGGGATAGAAGCCATGGGCAATCCCAGAGTGACACCTGGGTGTGGCAGAAAAGGGAGATTTTTTTTCCAGGTAGACAACACTGAAGTCATCCCTAAATACTGAGTTTGGTTTCCAGGGAAGAAAAGTTGAATAAAATTTTGGAGAGAAGCAACATGGTCATAAAGCAACATGGTTCCAAACAAAGCATGGGACATCCTAAGAAATCAAGGAACTTCAGATAGCTGAGGTGAAAGTAGGCCTCATTCTCTGGGAAGGGTAGTAGAGAGGTGATAGAGACTCATGAAGAGTTAAGAGGAGCCCCTGTGGATAGAAATTTGATGAGCACCAACAATCGAACACTACTCTAAAAGCAAAAAGAAGGAAGTAGAAAGTTTTATAGAGAGAGGAATGGAGCCTGGATTTTAGTCGTCATGCTTGCTTAGACAAAGCCTGCCCCTCCCCTGTTGTGGGAGTGCCTGGTCAGGTTTGTTTTCTTCCCTGGCCTCTCCTTGAACACTGAGTCACCACCAGGTACCAGGATTTCTAAGAACAGCAACCACAAACCATTACCTGAGAAACAGGTTTAGGTGTCTTGCTATGGTTTTTTTTCACAGTGGAAGAGACTTAATTGAAGTTTCCAGTAATTAAAACAAGCAAATGCTCCCTGTGTAATGGGTTATTAATTAGCCTGCCTGGTCTTGGGATGTCTTGTTTAAGGAGATCTTGATATTTAGAGGGGATCTGTGGTGTCAGAGGTATTCTTCTTCTGTCTCACGCATGACTGTCGATCCTTAGCTGAAATAAATTGAAGTCCACTAGCTAATATTTAGATGATAAGCCTGACATTTTCATTTTTAGACTATTAATCATTTGCTGTATGCCAGTTCATGTTTGCAAAAGTTGTCTTTATATTATAGGTTACCTTCATCTTTCCTTCAAGGCTTCTAAAAATGTGCATTGAAGTAGCACCGCTTTCTAAACAATGCTCTTAGCAAATGAGCACAACTGTTTACTTGTATTTTCCTGTCTATACTTGCACAGGTTTAAAAGATAGCTTTTTTTTTTTTTTTTTTTTGTAAAACTTAGGAAAAAACAATGCCAGCCATCAGAGAAGCTGCCTCCTGCAATAGATGGGAGCAAACACAGAGACCCACAGCCAGACATGACTCAAGAGAGCAAGAGACCTTGGAACTCTCAGCTCAAAAGATGTCTCCAACAAACCTCTCCCCTCAGGCAACCCTGCAAAAGAGGAGGCAAAAGGAGTCTAAGAGCCAGAGGGGATGGAGGACACCAAGAAATTAATAAGACTGATGCACATAGGAACTCACAGAGACTGAGGCATGCACAGGGCCTGCATGGGTCTGCACCTGATGGGGCCCTAGATCTGAAAGAAGTAGACACATATCCCCATCCCTAACCCAGAAGCAATGTCCAGTTGATAACCACCTAAAAGGGGAATTTTTAGAGTCCCATCACGAATAAAACAAGAAACAAAACCCTTTTTTTTTTTTTTTTTTTTTTTTTCTTGAGACATGTTTTCTCTGTGTCATAGCCTTGGCTGTCCCAGAACTCACTTTGTAGACCAGGCTGGCCTCAAACTCACAGAAATCCACCTGCCTCTACCTCTCAAGTGCTGTGGTTAAAGGCGTGTGCCACCACACTCAGCCTGAAACAAACCACTCTTAAGGTAAACTGCATGCCAAGCAGTAGATGGCCAACAGAAAATGAACTCAATGATATCTTTGGAGACTCCTTGTCTCATAATGTCCTGTTAAGGATTAGAGGGAGGAGAAACCACAATCAGGATTTATTATGGGACAAATATTTATTTTCAATAAAAGGAAAAATAAAAGGTGTGTGTGTGTGTGTGTGTGTGTGTGTGTG
>CABHPQ010147262.1:0-10870 GCA_902168405.1 Peromyscus aztecus
GAGGGAAGAGGGGGATCTTTGATTGGTATGTAAAATGAATGAAAAAATTTTCTTAATTAAAAAAACCACAATTTTCTTAAGTAAATAATTACATGATTTTATGCATGTTCAAAAAACTTCACTGGACATTTTGTGTGGAGAATAGATTTGAAGATTTGGAGATGAGACACCAAATAACTCAAAACCTCTGCAGTGACAACATGAAAGGTGTTGTCAGTGGAGAAGTGACTGAACAGATGAGAGCCAGAGCTTCAAAGTCACATGATTAGCAGGGACAGCACAGTGTCAATATATACTTCATGACTGAGCCTCTGATCAATGTTCACAGTCCTGTGCAGACATGTAGCATCAGTCCCCAGACTGTTTTATGGAATGTATCAATTGACAGAGTTATCACTGAAATCTTTTCCATTGTTAAATACAATAGAAAAATCTTCCCCAATTATCCATGAGGGATTGGTTCCAGGACTCCACCAGATGACTAAATTCTCCCATACTCAAGTCCTCCATCTGAAATCCCATAATACATAACTATACTCTATGTACATTCTCTCACACATTTACAGTCACATCTGGATTATACATATTGTCTGGTACAATGGAAGTGCTGTGTAAATATACTACACTGTTTCATTTATATTGAAAAGGAAACAGTATGTACATGTTCAGCAACGGTACATTTTTTCCTGAGTGTTTTCATTCCAAGGTCAGTTGATTCACAATTGACTCCCACAGACATGGAGATCCCACTCTGTATCCTACATTATCATTGTCATCTGAGTTCCACCTCACCTCCTCTTTACTTGCAGCATTTATGAGACAAACATACCACAAAGAATGGTAGAAAAATTAAAATCAGGCTAATTTCTGAAAAAAAAATCACTATCAAAATATGATGCATATCAGTAGTTACAAAAACACCCAGGAAGCCCACTCGAGAAGGCCTGTTCTTTACCCCTTCCTGGCCTCCTTCTTCTCCATCCAGTAGGGGATTTCTGTACATGAACTGAGAAGGGACAACTAGAAGTGTCCCTCTTTTCTATGGTGAGACCAGGAAGGTCATTTAGTCTCTTCTTAGCAGATCCAGCTCTGACATCATAATTCAGAAGTGAGACAGTGTGACATCAAGGACCTGGTGGAACTCAGCAGAGACATTCAACACTGAGGACACTGGTGTTTGTTTAGTACCACCTTTTTTTTACGCTCAGTCATTTTCAAGTGAAGTCATTGAGAGCTGCTGCTGTCCAAAATGCTCTGTCTTTTCCCCTTGTATAAAGTGAATGAGCCCATCCCTGCTTTACTCTGGTCTTCATTACTTATCTCTGAGTCAGTAAGTGGTCAAAATCGACATAACTTCCAATGGTTTGTGGGTTATTTTCCATGCATTTACTCTCTAACATCTCCCTATTTCATTTCATCATGACTAGCTCCTCTCTTGTTTCCACATACCATGATCCATGAACTTGTCATGTGGTGTGGATTTTTAATACCGAAGTATTTTAAAACTGACAATTCACTTAGAAATTACCTGCTTGGCTCCTTCCATCAATGATGATGTATCGAGTACTTCTACTGTTGGAGTGAATGTGAGGAACACAGTTTTCTAGTCTACAATTTCACCGTTAGGGAGAAAGGCATGGAAGGGAAAGAAGACCAGAGTAAAGGTAATGCATGGTGCCCCAAGCAGGTACAAGAGCTCTCCTCTAAAAGTCCACAGGAAGGTGTGATCTTTTAGGGAATTTCAACCAAGCTACAAACATGGTTCAGAGCCATGCAGAGGAAGTAGATGTAAGATGTAATACACATATAACATCATGCATCAACCTTATACAGTTCTCTGGGTACTTGTGAGACAAAAGCAAATGTAGAATACTTCTCAGGTAAGTGGTGGTCATTCTGACCAGAGCACACGAGTTCTACAGTCAGTCCTGTGGAGAACAGAAGTATTTCATTAGGAATGTTCAACAATGCACAGGGGACTCCTAGATACACAAAACAGTGCTACCAAGGGTGTGCCAAGACTCAAAATAAACATTTCTAAACCTTCATGCTCAGTAAACAAAGCCTGGCATTTACATTTCCCTTAGTAGCACATACTGATTGCTGAGGGGGAACTGTCGAAGGGATTCACCAGAAAGGTGTAGCAAAGATAATTGCTGCCCTGTTCTTTGTGTTTCACCTACAAACAAGGTGGTCTAGAAGATAGAGTTGATGCCAGATAGTAAGGGAACCACCAACAATGCATTGTTCTTAAAGCACAGGAGCCAAAGCTCTGTGGAGAAGCCACACTGTTAGAGAGCAGTCAGATTGCCTGACCCATTGCTGAGGGTCAGATTGTATAAAACCACGGCATTTTCAGGCTGTACCTTGTCCCCCAAATCTCCATTTTCCAAGCAGCATTTGACTTTGTTTTGAGGATGGAGGTACAGTACCTTGTAGACAGCACCATCTGTCTGGTACCACCCACACAACACAGACTGATAAACAACTTACTCTTAATGGTAAACTTGTGAGTATGAGAGCATATGGGCACATCGAAAGCAGATCTGCAGGACTAGCAGACATCTCAGTAGGTAAAAGAATTTGCTGCTAAGCCCTCAGAGAACCAAAGTTGAATCTCCAGGATGCACATGATGGAAGGAGAGAACCAATTTCCTTAAGTTATTAGGATAAGTTATCCCTTATCCTATGAACTCCACATGTGCTCCAAGGTACATGCACGAGCATGCTTATACATATAGGCAATCTCTCTAAGTAAATAAATAAATGTAATAAAAAGAAAGCAGTCTTATTCAGGAAAACCATATCCACAAGCTTATCAAATATATTAGACTGAGGAAAGGACTCAAAAGCTTCACTTGGGTTCTACTAAGAGGACATCTAACACTGCAAATGAGAGAGCCCTATCCATCTGTTATCTGAACACTCAATGTTTGTATCAAAGACTCAATAAGCAGAGAATTCCTGAGTATCCCAGAGGCTTCAGCTCTACTCAGTCTTGATGTAGCCTGCTTGAACTGTTAGTAGTTAAGATCAGAAAAAAGGAACCCATGTTTGCCTCAGCTGGCTATCAAAGGAGGTGGGAACATGCCAACAAAATTATGATAGCTTATAAATGTATTGTTATTCAGCAAATCTAACATCATGGAAAGACACACAAAAAAGACACATGTATGCTTTTGACATGATGTGTTCATGACACTGAGGCTAACTAGAACTCAACGATTGTGGGGAGGTGGAATATTGCCAATCAAAAACCAAGGTTATCAGGGGTTAGCCTTTGACCCTTTTATTATCTCTTTATAATCAACCTCTGTATCAGACCTAATGTCCTTTTAATTCTAAGATAAAACCCTTAGATTATGTGTTTAGACTGACAGATCTCCAATCTCCACTAACCAGAAAGGTAAGATCATTTAAGCTAACATCTGAAAACCTCAGATTTTCAGATTTTTCAAATCCCATTCTGCTGTAGCCTGCCTTCCTAAAGTTCCCACCAATGTATTTTATAAACACAGTGATTCATGACTTCCTTTTGTTTTATGTATCAGAGTTCATGGAACAAGCTCCATGGTAGAATATGCCACTCAATGCACTTTGTATCTATATCTGTGTTTTAGAGCTGTGGTCACACACATTTACTTCAGAAAACAAACAAACAAACAAAAAAGCTATCTTTTTAGTTTCTTTGAAAGATTTTTATTCCGTTAACAAGATGCACACAAGAAATTGAAATATTCTCTTTATTAAAAGATATAAGAAAATATCAAATATTTTTACTACTTGAAAAACCTAGCCTTCCATAATCACATTTCACCTTCAACAGTTACCCTACTCTTCAGCATTTTGAACTACTAAATGAGATCTAGGAGTCTCTTCCTATTTCTATGTTAAGTTCCTCTCTAGACAGACACCTTGGTGACCACTGTGATGAAAGATTAATAGGCAGTTCCAAGGTCATTCTCAGCACACCCTTCATAAACATGGTCGAACAGCTGAGGAAACCTCACTAAACCCATTCCTCAAGTTAACTAGCAAACTGCAACTCCAGTCTCCAAGTAGATGTTCAAATGTTCAATTGTTTACCTTCTGAATAGTTATCTTAAAATTAATTTAACATATTGATTTCTGAAAGCCCTGTAGCCCTAGAGAACAGTGAGTACCCTTTAAACAGAGCATGTGGTAAAGATCACATACAGTGTCTCCCACCTGGAAACTTCTCTGTTACTTCGATGTAGCACACATATGACTCTAGTATTCATTAAATATTTGTTAAATAAATAAGTGAATCAATGCCCCCAAATAGAAGACAGATTCCTATGTCCTGCTAAATGAAGTTCCACATAGGAGGATCAGTGTTTAATTTTGTCTCAGTTAAGGTTTTTATTACTGTGAAGAGACACCATGACCATGGCAGCTCTTATAAAGGAAAACAGTTAATTGGGGTGGCTCACTTACAGTTTCATAGGTTCTGTCCATAATCATCATGACAGGAAGCATGGCAGCATGCAGGCAAACATGGTGCTGGAGGAGTAGCTGAGAGTTCTACATCTTTCAGGCAACAGGAAATCAACTGCAACACCGGGCAGTATCCCCTAAGTATAGGGAACCTCAAAGCCTGCCCTCACAGTGACACACTTCCTCTAACAAAGCTATACTTACTCCAACAAAGCTACACCACCTAATAGTGCTACTCCCTATGGGATTATGGGGGCCAATTACATTCAAACTACCACAAATTTCATGATTTCCTAAAGGTTATTTTCTACTTATTTAGATCATTAACATAGACTTGCATAACTTTTATCAGGAATGTCAGCTATCTTATGGTTCAAAAGAAACTGTGCTAAGGTTTTGTTTAAGATCTTTAAGGAAAATTGCAAGTCATCCAGCAAGACTTAACAGCTAACTACTCAATAAATTTCTTACTTTCTGCCCTCAAACTGTTTTTAGAAATCCAGCGAATAAGTCCTAATAATGCAATTTGTTTTCATCGCCTTGACTGGATAGGATGACTGCCCCCCCCCCCCAGGAGTATTTCCTGGTTGACTTTGCCTGGAGTAATGGACTTTGGAGCTATAGCAGTTTTAATGGGTCACAAAAACACCATAAATCTATTGTAGAAATGACCATGTCTGTGTTTTAGGAATGCAATTTATTTAGTTATTTCGTTACAAATTATGACTAAAAATTAAAGCCATTTTTATGCATCACTTATTTCTCTAAAGACTACACATATAACATAGCTGGGTTTTCTTTCTTCTATACTCATTTCTATAAATGTGTATATTGTATGTATGCACATATGTATCTGTGTGTGTGTGATCATGTTCATATGAGAATGTCGGCTGATACATGCCACAGTCTATGCATCAAGGTCAGAGGACAATCTCAGGTGTCAGTCTTTGCCTTCCATCTTGACAGAGGCAGGCTGTCCTGTTGTTCACCACTGTGTGCACCATGCTAGCTGGCCCTTAAGCTTCCATGAACTCTCCTGGATCCACAAAGCATAGGGGTCCTGGGATTACAGATGTGTGCTACTCCTCCTGGGTTTATGTGCATTTGGGGTTCTGAACTCAGGTCTTCAAGCCTGCATGTTAAGTATTGACTCATAGAACCATCTCCTTAGCTCCACAGCTGTATTTTTCCATCCTCTATGTAAGTAAGACATGTCTATTGTTCCACAGAAGTTTAACTTTGTGAGGACACTGGAGTAATTTTCAGTTCCAGTTCAAGTCCCTGTGCTGTTCTGGTGTCACCCACTGATGATCCTTGACTATGAATATCTCCTGTAAGAGTCTGTGTGACATTCACCCCTTTACCCTCTGACCAGACCAGAGTCGGTAACCACTGTTAAAATGAGATGAAATGATAAAATCTGGCAGAAAAATCAGAGATTTTACTGACTGACATCTCCATAACAGTTTTTGATGCAGAATATGTGAGGGAAAAAAGACATAAATGAATACAAAACTTATGGTAATAGTATTCAAAACAGATATTGTGTCATGATAACTGGAAAACTTTTCAGATCATAGAAGGCTGCTTCTGACACGTTTATGTCAGTTCTGTTCCTTATCAAGTGAAGTATTTGGTGATACCTCACCTAGTGACACCTTCTCATGGTGATATGTGCTGTTTATATGTTCTGTTTCCTGGATATACTCTGTTTCCAGCCTGTTTTCTTACCACACCACAACTTAGTATTTATGACAGAAATATGAGGAATAAAAAGGTCCCTTTTATTCCCTTTCAGGTGTTCTCCACTGTGGACATATAATTTAAGCAGCAAGGTCACCCAGTGTAGGTGACTTTGTGGACTCTGCGGAAATACTTTCAATGTATTGTCCCTGCCACTCGAAGTGCATGATACTAAACCAGCATACCTTCGTGTGCATTACTTGGGTAACTTACGAACTTGGAGAACACCACAGGCCCAGCCCTATCATCAGAGCTTTTAAGGCAAAATCCTGGACTCTGGCAGACTTTCACATCCCCAATATGACAGTTAAAGAGACAAGGGATGATGAAAAACAGAGAAGGGAGACATATTAAGTCTTGCCACCCTGGGGAGAGGAACCAATAAAAAGGGTCCACTGACTTTTATGTCTATTCTTAGGGATGCATATAAGATGTATATTTAAATAAAGGGCAAGAAGTATGCCCAATTAAGCAATCTTGAGCACAGTGCAGTCCTGTTCATTACTAACTGGGTTCTGGTCTGTTCTGAAGTTGGTCTCAAAAACTGTTAAATTGTTAATCTGTTAGTCCTCAAGGTGTACAGCCTTACCTTCATGGATAATTGTCCACATAGAAATAATATTCCTTTTATATAGAAATATTTAAGTAAAAGTATTAAAATAGCAGTGAAGTATGCTGAAGACCTAAGCCTACATGATGTTTAAGTGTGACCTTACTCTTTCCCCAGCTGCAAACCATGTCTTAATTCTCTTGTGATCTATGATTTTTCTTATCAGCTGTAATCCTAGTCATGGATCTTCAGCAACTGTACTGTCACATCATTTAATAAAATGACTAAAAGAAAATATTTAAAAAAATTTAGTGTAATTTCTTTATTGATTCTCTGGGAATTTCACACCATGCACTCCAATTCCACTCATTTACCAGTCCCCCCATATCTGCCCTTCACCCTTGCAGCATCTCCCCAAAAGAAAATTTAAAAAAAAGTAAGACCAAACCAAAACAAACAAACAAAAAATGAATAAACCTCTTAGCCCCTCTGTGTTTCCACCTCTCCAACACCTCTTCATTCATCTCAGTGGCACTAGGAGATTCGGTTGTGTCACACAGTCTACCCTTTTGTTCCATCAGCTTTGCTTGCAAATGTTCCTTGCAATGAGTCATAGGTCTGGTTCAAGGACTCTGGTATCTGGTACACCATCATCACTGAGCCCTCACCAAAACTCCTCTCAGATATCCATGACTGCCTAAGTCATGGAGATCTTGTGGGTATCTTGACCCGCTTTCCCAGAGCCAGTGATGGGTCAGGCCAGCTCTGTATGGCCCTCTGATTTCATCTTGCATGATTCCTATGGCCCCTTGTGGTAACACAGGCCAGAGACATCAACACAGACCCCAGCTGCAGGACCACAGTCTCAAACATGGCCCATGGAAATAGCTAGGGCCCAGATGACACATGGCACCAGGTGGCAACCCAGGCCACTCAGATCAGCAAGTTTCTGGCAGGAGCACATACCTTGGACACCAATAAGGCCACCAGTTGTGTGGCCCAGACCCCCGGGCTTCTGTGTAGGCTTTGGTGGCAACATGGGCCTCAGACTTCAACTTAGACCCTGGCTGCAATAGGGCCATGTACCCAGACATGGTCCTTGGCAACAGCCAGGTGTGGATGTCACCATTGCCTCAAGTGACAGGGCAGGCCATTCAGATTGGCATGGCCTCAGTGGCAGCATGGCCCTTGGCCATCAACACAGTGGTGGCCCAGACCATTGGCATCTACATGGCCTTTGATGATAGCAGGAACCATGGACTTCAACATAGACCTTGGCTGCAGTAGGGCTATGGACCCAGATATGGCTCTCAGCTTCAACTCTGACCAAGACATCACCATGGCACTGGGTAGCAATGTAGGCCACTTAGATCTATATGGCCCCAACTGCAGCACAGCTCTTGGACATGAACATGACCTCAGATGGCTGCCCATACCTGGGGTATTCACATGGCCTTTGATGGTAACAGGAGACATAGACATCAACACAGACTCTGGCTGTAGTAGAGCAATAAAGAAAATATTTTTTTAAATTAATTCTTTGAGATATAACTTCAGAAGTCAAGAAAACTGCAATATTTTGCTCTGGCAAGGATACTTAAGCTCAGCTCTCCCTCTCTTAAAAAATGTTCCCCCACTCTTTAGCGTATCTGGTCCTTTTCCAAATTACCATCCTTTCAATTATTCCCCTTACTTAAATCTATAATAAAAAAAATTTCCCTAATAAACTCTGATACTGCTCCTTACTGATTCATCTTGACTTTCTATTCTGCAGTGCATTCAAGAATCTGGCTTAATCTAGGTTGAGTTTTCTGAAAAGAACCCTCAGGCTGCTGCAGGT
Organism: Peromyscus aztecus; assembly: GCA_902168405.1. Lineage (NCBI taxonomy): Eukaryota > Metazoa > Chordata > Mammalia > Rodentia > Cricetidae > Peromyscus > Peromyscus aztecus. The sequence continues at coordinate 8,592 of CABHPQ010147262.1, forward strand.
AGCAGTGTGGGGTCTTTCCCTCTGCTCTGACTTCTGTTGTCACTGACAGAATCATGTATAAAAACATTTCTCCATACTATCTTGGTTTTACTGTTGGAATGTGTAGAACAAAGAACCCCAATTTTGCTATGACTTTGTGACAGAGTCATACTGAATAACTTAAGCTGGCCTTTAACTCAGGAGGCTGCTTTCATGTGAAAACAGTGATGTTTACTTCACAATAAGAGCACAAAGAAGCAAAAATGAGATAGATGCAGCTGATTTGACACAAAACAGTGGTTTTTATATTTCTAATCACATTTCTTTGGCCATGGAATTCCCTATTGACTGAGTTTCTCAAGAAGATACAATCTTCCCAGCCCCCTCCCCAAGTTCCCCTTCCTATTGATTCAAGACACAAAACCTTATATCATAGATATCCTTGGGCTTGGGAATTGTCCTCTTCCAATTTGTGGGCTTGGTCACAGAGCAGACTGCCTGTAACTTTCCAATTCAAGGATGAACTAAGAGCACCTAGATATGAAGGCACCAAGCACCATGGACAGAAGACAGGGGATTCATGACTCCTGTTTGTATGTAATTCTCTGATGAGCTCTAAGCTCACCTCAAACTGAAAATGGATCATAATGATTGATTTCTTTACTGCAGCCTCTAACATGTCTGAGCTACAACTATGTACAGTGTCTAATGTAATTTCATTTTATTATGACAAATTTTCTGCTTTTCTCCAAATAACTGTCTCTGAAAAAAATCATATATTAAGCATCTGGTAGCTTAGCTTCAACCAATGTTTGTTGTTGGAATAAAACCTGTCCTAAGTGGTCTTGTTGTGCCCAGATTGTGTCCCCAAAGAGGCCACTGGAGACTATAGGTACAGAATGCAAAAGCAAGGTTTATTCTGTTTAAGTTTACCAGCTGCGGGCAAGGAAGCTCACTCCAATGCACTCACTCGTAGCAGTGAGGCCGGGAGGAGCTTGCCCTTTCTTTGTGAGGCTAGTTCTTAACACCTTGTGCTGGAGAGGATGTGGAGCTAGGGGAACTCTCCTCTACTGCTGGTGGGAATGCAAGCTTGTACAGCCACTTTGGAAATCAATATGGTACTTTCTTAGAAAATTGGGAATCAATCTCCCCCAAGATCCAGCTATACCACTCTTGGGCATGTACCCAAGGAATGCTCAATCATACCATAAGGGCACTTGCTCAGCTATGTTCATATCAGCATTATTTGTAATAGCCAGAACCTGGAAACAACCTAGATGCCCTTCAACTGAAGAATGGATAAATAAAATGTGGTACATATACACAATGGAATACTACTCAGCAGAGAAAAACAATGACATCATGAAGTTTGCAGGCAAATGGATGGATCTAGAAAAAATCATCCTGAGTGAGGTAACCCAGACTCAGAAGGACAAACATGGTATGTACCCACTCATAGGAGAATACTAGTTGTGGAACAAGGATGACTGGACTGCTACTCACAACACCAGGGAGGCTACCTGGAAAACAGGACCCCAAGAAAGACACGGGGATCACCCAATGACAGAGAAATGGATGAGATCTACATGAACAGTCTAGGCATGAGTGGGGGTAATGAGGGGCGAGGGGTGAGGGAAAAAGAACTTAGGGGAGCGGGAGATCCCAACTGGATCAAGAACAGAGAGGGAACACAAGGAATGTTCATGGTAAATGAAGACCACATGAGAATAGGAAGAAGCAAAGTGCTAGAGAGGCCCACAGAAATCCACAAAGATGCCCCCACAATAGACTGCTGGCAATAGTCGAGAAATAGCCCGAACTGACCTACCCTGGTGGTAGGATGGCCAAACACCCTAATTGTCGTGCTAGAAACCCCATCCAGTGACTGAGGAAACTGGATGCAGATATCCACAGTCAGGCCCCGGTTGGAGCTCCGGGAGTCCAATCGGTGAGAAGGAGGAGGGTTTAAGTGAGCAAGAGTTGTTGGGACCAGGGATGGATGGAATACAGGGATGAGTGACCAAACGAATGGAAACACATGAACTCTGAACCAATGGCTGAGGGGCCCCCAAATGGATCAGGCCCTCTGAATGGGTGAGACAGTTGATTGACTTGACCTGTCTGGGAGGCATCCAGGCAGTTGGACCGGGTCCTGTGCTCAGTGCATGAATTGGCTGTATTTGAAACCTGGGGCTTAGCAGAGATGCTTGGCTCAGCCTGGGAAGAGGGGACTAGACCTGCCTGGACTGAGTCCACCAGGTTGATCTCAATCCTCGGGGGAGTCTTTGCCCTGGAGGAGA
>CABHPQ010147262.1:10970-32935 GCA_902168405.1 Peromyscus aztecus
GGGAGGGGGGAGAACAGGGGAATCTATGGCTGATATGTAAAGTTGAATTATATTGTAAAATAAAATAAATTAAAAAAAAAGAGAATACCATATGAAACATAAAAAAAATAAAGGCATAGACCACATAATTCATTTCCCACAACCCACCTCCCTCTCCTTGGTTAGTATCAGTTTCCTTTTTTAGTCTTTCATGTTATCTTTATCGTTCAGGAACCATGTTAGGGGTTTTACGAGCTGTCTCCGGGGTTTGGGAAGTTTGGGATGTTTAATGACCAATTATCCCCTACCAGATGGCCAAATACCCTGACTCTGTATTTTTAAGTCCCTTTAGCTGATATCACCACCTGGGAACTTGAAAGGGGTCTAAGTTCTTATCTACACTTAGGAATCCTGGTTTAAGCTTCTCTTTGTCTGTAGGGGATACAGTGGGGAGTTTTTACTGAGGTTTCACATTTCCCCTTTCTTTGTTCCTAGAGGGGCTCAATCGTGGGCCCCTAACTTGCTCTAATTTAAGAGATTCCCATGTTCTCACTTTGGGGTCTGCATATGACTCATATCTGGTGGTCCTGACTTGAGTATAGCTCCATTGTACCATGAGTTGTATGGTGCTTAGCCTCTGTTTCATAAATTGTACCAGTCTATTAAGGATACAGGGCCCAAAGATGAGTAAGATAATAAGGATCATAGTGGGCCCTATTAGACTAGAAATTAAGGTAGTTAACCAGGGGGACCAATTGAATAACCCCTGATACCAGGAACTCTGTTGATATTTTGTCTATCTTTTATCCCTTTACGGATCTCGTCTAGATTTTTAGTAACCACTCCTGAGTGATCTACATAGAAACAGCATTCTTCTCCTAAGGCCTTGCACAGTCCCCCCGACCCTGCTGTAAGAATAACAATTCCAGGCCTCTTCGATTCTGCAGGGCAAATTGTGCTAGTGACTCAAGAGACTTTTGAAGAAACCTAACAGAAGTTTCTAGCTTATCAAGATTTACATCTACTAGATGTCTTAATTCTTGAAACTTATTTTGCTGTAAAACCATGGAGGCAGCTCCTAGTCTGGCTCTGGTGGCCCCTAAGCCTAGGAGTGTAGTTACCGCTAGGGCTGTCATGGGTTCTCTCTTTGATTGGGGGGCTAGTCAGGCCACTACCTCCTCATTGCTATGATATAGCACTTGAGGAAGCATCAACACCAGGGCACAAGAATCATTCCATAAAAACAAAAGCTCAGTAGCCACACAAGGAGATAGTCCGGTCTTACGATAGAGCCAGTACACACCTGCGTCTGCAGGTCGGAGCCATAAAGGAGTGGTGGAATTAACCTTTTGGCATCTGGACCAGTATTCACCCTGATAATTTTCTGAGGCAACACAGGTCATATTAGTGGCAACCAATGGGAAGGAGAGCCCAGTGGGGCCCTCTACAGTTGGGTCACCCCACTTGCATTTTGAAGGGTTGTTTTCCATGTTGAAACACCCTTTTACCCCTATGGGTTCGAGGGAGGGGGGTCGTCTGTGCAAGCACATCCAACAAGAGGTGGTTAAGTCTGGTCGGGAGTGATTTAGGGCTAGAAATGCCATATGTATTGCTGACAGGGCGAGCCCTTCATCCTCAGGCAATTGGTAGAGCTGGGGGAGTGCCTTATCCTTGTGAGTAATGGAATAAGTGGCCTGCTCTTCTGGGATCAGTTTCATTGGAGATGCTGTGATTCTAGTTTGGGGAACAGATAGCATAGGCCCAACAACTTGGGGCTCCTGGGAAGGCTGCACACTCCTTCTTATTGAGAAAAGCAACCCCTGGTCTCGTCCCTGCTGATATAACTGGAGGCCCCACATGCCTCCCATATCCCAATTGATGGTCTGCTTTCCTGTCTCTGTAATGGTCACCTGGATTGGGTTGCATCTGTATTTGGAGCACCAGCCATACAGGGGGGTTGGCTGCAAGACAAGTCTGAGCGACTCATTGAACCCTGAGGTTACCCTTTTGTATTATCCAGTGTCCCGTCCCCATTTGCTCACATCCCCATTTGGCACAGTAATAATCATCTGCACCCCCACACTGAGTTACTTCCTTTGCAGTTCTGTTGTTTCCAGGGCATATGTAAAAAGGGGTATCTCATAACACAGTTCTCTTTAGTACATGAGAACACCCTGGGCTTTTTGGGTCATCAGTCAAAGGGAGAGTACATCCCTTGGTTCCACTGCATTCTGGTCATCCTTCATGGGCTAGTGTCCAATCTCTTACATCCCAAGAGCCTCGGGCCAAGTCACAGAGGTTGAAGTAAAGCTCGGGCCACTATACTCTAGGAACTGTCTGGCGGGTGGTGCTGTTAAGGACTTCCCCATTACCGGCATTGATCACTGCCCATGTCACCTTCTGGGGTTGGTGAGGATTGAGCATTGTCCTGCTTCCTGCCTGGAGGGTCTCCGCCAGATATAGTAACAGGATTGGCATCATGGCATTGGAGCCTGAGTTTCAAGGGCTCAGTAGGATGTTTGGACACTCTCTAGGTTTCGTCTGGATGTTCCTCAGCGGCAGGCACCACAGGTCGGGGGTGGGTGTGGTGAATCCAAGTGGAGATGCCTTCCACTTTGAGGGCCATTGGGGTGGTCAAGATGACGAGGTAGGATCCTTTCCACTGCGGCTCCAGGGATCTGTGCTGATGCCTCTGGATCAGTACCCAATCTCCAGGCTTGAAACTGTGAGGCTCAGGGGGAGAGGAGGGTGAGTATAGGGCCAGTAGTTGAGGCCAAATGTCTTCCTGCACTCAGGACAGAGCTTTCAGACTCTCAAGAAGGTCTACTTCTTCTGGTGGCAGAATCAATTCAGTCTGAAGGCTAGGCACAAGAGGTGGAGGTAGACCATACATTATTTCAAAGGGTATCATCCCCAGCTGATAAGGGGAGTTCCTTATGTGGAACAAGGCAAAGGGGAGGAGAGTTACCCAGTCACTCCCAGTCTCTAGGGCTAATTTGGTTAGGGTCTCTTTTAAGGTCTGGATCATTCTTTCGACCTGGCCAGAACTCTGGGGTCTGTAAGCACAATGAAGTTTCCACTCAATCCCCAGCGCAGTGGTGATTTGTTGTCTTACCTGAAAGATGAAGGCTGGGCCGTTGTCTGACCTGATCAGGTGGGGGAAACTAAACCTGGGGAGGATTTCTTCCAATATCTTTTTGGCCACCACGTGTGCCATCTCATGTTTGGTTGCGTAGGCATCAGTCCATCCTGAAAAGGTGTCTATACAAACCAGCAGGTATTTATATCCATATTTACCTGGCTTAATTTCCGTGAAGTCCACCTCCCAGTACGTACCTGGGCGGGTCCCCCTGACCTAAGTGCCTTGTTTTCCTTTTACCTTGTAGGAGTTTACCAATTGGCAAGCCTTACATTCCGTTACAATCTTGTCAATAAGTTGATTGGCTTGACAAATTTTTAAGGGGGACCCAGAGATCAATTCTCTTAGCTTCCAGGTCCCTAAGTGAGAGGTCTGATGAATCCTCTGGAGAATACATTTTCTGAGTAGGCTCGGGAGAAGCACTTTCCCTGTGGGTAGTTGCAACCATCTGTCCTTTTTATATGCTCCCTCCACCTGAGAAGCCCAGGCTTCCTTATCTGAATTATAATGCGGTGTGGGGGTAAGCTGCGGCGGGGGGGGGGGGGGGGGCTGGATCTGCCAGAATGGGTAGAGCTGCTGTGATCTCTAGTAAGGCTGCCTTCTTTGCTGTCTGGTTCACCAGGTTGTTCCCCTTTGACACGGCATCTGTCCTCCTTTGGTGGCCCAGACAGTGCATTACCACAAGTTTCTTTGGGAGCCATCATGCTTGTAGCAAGTTCAGTATTTCTTGTTTATTCTTAATAGCCTTTCCTTCAGTGGTGAGCAACCCCCTCTCCATGTATATTGCCCCATGGATATGTAGTGTAGCAAATTCATACCTAATATTCGTATAAATATTAATCTTTTTATCTTTGCCCAGGCGCAGGGCTTTAGTGAGTGCTATCAGCTCAGCTTTCTGGGCTGAGGTGCCGGCTGGCAGAGCTTCTGCCCAAACAATCTAACAGGTGGTGGTCACTGCAGCCCCAGCATATCTGTGTCCATTTCATACAAAGCTGCTCCCATCCGTAAACCAAGTCTCTTCTGTATCTGTCAGTGGTGTGTCATGGAGATCGGGTCAGATACAGTGTATCTGGGCTAGAATATCAGCACAATCGTGGATAGGGGTCTCTAGGTCTGGGTCTGGCAGTATGGTGGCTGGGTTTAGAGGGGTCGATGCCTGGAATGTTATTCTGCTTGGATTTAAAAGCAGGGCTTGGTAATGAGTCACTCAGTCATCTATCAGGGGGTTGCTTTAGGACCGACTCCAGGGCATGGGGGTTAGCCACCACAAGATTCTGTCCCAGGGTTAGTTTATCAGCATCTTTGACCAGCAAACCCACAGCCGTGATGATGCGCAAGCATGGGGGCCACCCTGCAGCTACAGAGTCCAGTTTCTTTGATAGATAGGCAACGGGCCTCCTCCATGGCCCGAAATTCTGAGTCAGCACCCCTTTTGCCACCCCTTTTCTTTCATCTATATAGAGGAGGAAGGGCTTGTTGTTATCTGGGAGGCCTAGGGCTGGAGTTTCCAGCAATCTTCGCTTGATGGTGTCAAAGGCAGTTTGCCTCTCCTTATTCCAAGTCAGAATCTGTTCCTTTGTGGCCTCATAAAGGGGGTGAGCAATTTCAGTGTACCCCAGAATCCAGAGTCTACAAAACCCCATCGAGCCCAGGAACTCTCTGACTTGTCTGACTGTTTTAGGTACGGGTATCTTTAACACCGTTTCTTTTCTGGCCTCTTACAGCCATCTTTTTCCTTGTTTTAGTACATATCCAAGGTAGGTTACCTGTTTCTTGCAGATCTGGGCCTTTTTCGCAGAGGCTCGATAGCCTAGTGCCCCCAGCGTTCTTAGAAGGTCCTTTGTTCCCCTGAGGCACTCCTCTTCTGACTTAGTGGCTATTAGTATATCATCTACATATTGTAGGAGAGAGACATGGGGGTGCTGGGTGCGATACTCACTTAGGTCTTCATGGAGGCCCTCATCAAATATGGTAAGCAAGTTCTTGAATCCTTGTGGCAGCCTCGTCCAGGTCAGTTGCCCACTTATTCCAATATCTGGATCATGCCACTCGAAGGCAAAGAAGCCCTGGCTGCTTGGGGCAAGTGGAAGACTAAAGAAAGCATCCTTTAAATCCAAAACAGTATACCATTCCTTGTTTGGTGGGAGCATACTTAGCAGGGTATATGGGTTAGGTACTGTGGGGTGAATGTCTATTACCCTTTGGTTGACTTCCTGGAGATCTTGGACTGGTCGGTAATCATTCGTTTGTGGTTTCTTAACATGGAGGGGTGTATTCCATGCAGACTGGACAGGCCATAAGATCCCCTCTTGCAGAAGTCGCCTTTTGTGGGGGGTGATTCCCTTCCTGGTCTCTAAGGTCATGGGATACTGCCAGACTTTTACTGGGTCTGCATTGGCTTTGAGTTCCACTGATGTTGGCCAGCCCCATTCCCCTCGTCTTGGCCCAGACAGTTGGAAATTCTCGGAGCCAGATGTCCATACTAGGGCTAGGGGTGGACTTTTACCTATGGAGGCGATATTCCTCCTCCAAGAGCATTGTTAAAAACACCCCAATGGCTTTTCCATCTGGTTGTTCAATGTGGGTCCCTGCATCTGTGAAATGGATCTGTGCTCTCATTTTTGTGAGCAAATCATGCCCCAGGAAGGGGTATGAACATTCAGGAATAACCAGGAATGAGTGGGTTACCCGTCCCACTCCCAAGTCCACTGTTCTTTGGGTAGTCCATTTATAAGGTTTGGTGCCCATTGCACCCTGTACCCAGGTCTGTTTCTCTGACAGGGGGCCCTCAGGTGTCAGAAGTACTGAACTTTCTGCCCCCATATCCACCATGAATTGGATTCATTTCCCCTCCACTCTCAGGGTTACCCTAGGCTCGGGGAGGGGAGCTGAGCCCCGTCTCCCCTAGTCACTGTCTTCTTCCATGGTGGAGAGGATGGGGGTAGGCTTCCTTAGCCCCACCAACATGCCTCTCTTATTTCTGTTCTTGGGGCATTCTTTAGCCCAATGTCCTTCTTCCTTACAATACGCACACTGGTTCCTCCCTAGTTTAGGCCGAGGTTTCTTATCTTTTCCATAGTTTCCTGCCTCTGCAGCTAGGACCACTCTCTCCATTTGTGCCTGCTGCCTATCCAATATCTTGGTTAGGTTCCTCTTTTGTCTCCTGTCTCTTTTCTCTTCTCTTTCTTGATGTTCTCTTTCCCTTCTCTCTTCTCTTTCGTCCTCCATTTCTCTCTCTCTCTCTCTTTTTGTTTTTTTGAGACAGGGTTTCTCTGTGTAGCTTTGTGCCTTTCCTGGAGCTCACTTGGTAGCCCAGGCTGGCCTCGAACTCACAGAGATCTGCCTGCCTCTGCCTCCTGAGTGCTGGGATTAAAGGCGTGCACCACCAATGCCCGGCCCCTCCATTTCTCTTTTGTTATAGACTTTTTCTGCCACTGCCACTAGGTCTCTCAGGCTTCTTTCTCCTAGTCTTTCTAATGATTGTAGCTTTTTCTTAATATCTGGTGCTGCCTGATTAACATACGCTAGAATAACGCCTGTTGTGCTTCTTCAGACTCTGGGTTATAGGGGGAGTACTGTTTAAAAGCCCCCATCAACCTCTCTAGGTATATGGCTGGACTTTCTTCATTTCCCTGTCTTATATCATAAATTTTTGCCATATTAGTAGGCTTGTGTGCAGCAGCCTTGAGACCTGCCAACAGAGCCTGGGAGTAAACTCAGAGACTCTCCTTACCTTCTGCCATATTATAGTCCTAGTTGGGGAGGGTGGATGGAAAAGCAGCAGCGATCAGAGCAGGATCTGTCAGGGGAGCGCCTGTGGGTCCTGGAATAACTTCTGAGCATTCTCCAGGGTCCGGTTCCTTTCCTCGGTGGTGAAGAGGACCCCCAATAATTGGCCCACATCGTCTCAAGTCGGCTGGTGTGTAAATAAGACTGTCTTTAATAGGTTAGTTAAGTCTTGCGGGTCCCTAGAAAATGGCCCGTTTTGGGCTTTCCAATTATATAAGTCACTAGTGGTGAACTGCCAGTAGTGGAAGGGCTGGTTCCCCAAATCATCCGGAGGGCTGGCAGGCCTGAGGGGAAGAGCTACTGTGGAATCTAGTTGAGGGGCTCCCGTGGAAGGGGCCCCTACCCCCCTCCTGCTGCAGGTAGATAGAGCTGGCCCCCCTCCCTCTGCTCCTGATGACTGGGGCTCTGGGTCCTGCTCTGCAGGTGGTATAGGGTGGTTTAAGCTTCTCTTTGTCTGTAGGGGATAGAGTGGGGGGTTTTACTGAGGTTTCACAGTCTAGTTTAATCCACATTGGGAGTTTAAATAACAGATTTTTAAAAGTCAGCAAAAAACTTACCAACATCTGAAGGCCTAAGCACATGTCCCAAGGGAGCCATACCTTCCTATTCTCCATGATACTAAGCAACTGTTATCTGAGCACCCATGAGAATAACAGCTAAGTTTTCAATGGAGAGCTTAAAAGTTAAAGAGGCTTATGCTGATAAACTACAAATCCTACAAGATCACAGATGCCAGTACAGACTATTATGCTACTATGTTCAGGAAAACTACCCATCATAATTGAAAGAGAAAGATAAACTTTCAGTGGTGAATAAAATCAGGCTAATGGAATTTATAACCACCAAGCTAGCCCTACAAAACGGATACTGTAATGAATACTTCAAACTAAAAGAAAGAAGAAAGAAAAAAAAAAAGGAAGGAAGGAAGGAAGGAAGGAAGGAAGAAATGGATAAGGGTATCCAAGTAATAACAATGAAAAAAATAACAATAATGTTAGATCAGTGATTAAACAAAAGAGGACTAAGAAAACAAACATCATAAAATCAAAAGAATCAAAGAAGTTAATATGTATTTCCAGTAATAACTTTGAATATCAATAGTCTCAGCTGCCCAGTTAAAGATTAGATGAACAGACCGGATTAAAAGAATAAGATTCATCATCTTGCTACTTCCAAGAAGTACAATCCACCATAGATGATAAATGCTACATTAAAAGTGAAAGGTGGGCAATGCTATTCTAAGCAAATGGGACAGGAAACAAGTGGGTACCACTGTCCTAATATCTTACAAAAAAGACTTCAAACCAAAATCCATCAAAAGTGATATAAGTCACTTCTTACTTATCAGGGGAATGATCGATCCATCATGGGGACATTTGCTGCAAGCCATAGGAATATGTAGTGGGAATTCAGCTACTATGGCAAAAGCTACTACCTGGTCAAAGACTTTTCCAGAGGTCAAACCAAAGCTTAAGGAGTCATAGTGATACTTAGCTTTTGTATATATATTAGCCAGTTCCTGCAATGAATTTCTTATGTGCAATTAGTGCTTCCAAGTGCGTCTACAGTGAATTTTATCTGAAACACCTCTCAGGCATCCATGGTCAAACAACAGACAGAGTAAGCTTTTCACATCAAAATCTGATCTCTTGAATTAAGGTAAATATCCATACAGAGACCACACCTAGGTCAGGGGGGTGATAGGTACATAGCTTTGTTTCTTGTGCAAATTAAGCTCAGACCTTCCTTTACAACCTCAGTAATATCTCTAGAACTTCCCTTTTGGCATTTAACTTAGAACAAAAGGGTATTTTGTATATCAGATACATCAAGCTGTGACTCAGCTGTCTAGATACCCCCTCCCTGACACAGCTGAGTTACTGAGATTGTTAGAGCCCTAAAGAAATATAAGCAGCTTTATTTTACTCATGATTTATACTAACATTACAGACTCCTAACATTTTACCTAACCACTCCTAGAAATGTAGTTTGAGCACATAAATTTCCTTTTTCTGATATATTAACTGATTTAAGTTCTTATTTGACCTCCTCCTTTAACCACTCCCCTTTTGGGTTATAAAAGAAAGCCTGACAGTCACTGTCTGAGGAAAACTCTTATCTGCCTTGATGACCCTGTAAGAATTAAAGCCTGGTGACCTTACCTCAGCCAAAGCATTGCTATTGCATGGGTATATAACTGTAAACCTGAAAGACTGAGAGGATGTTACTGGATAGCTAGAGAGAGAACTAGAAGGACAAGATGGAAGATGAGGAAGAGCCTCATGAGGAAAAACAAGGTGGGTAAGAATGAGATGAGAAAGACCAAAATAGGGAAGAACTAGGATGAAGGAATTAAGATATCCCTTAGATGTTGCGGTAACACCCGCGCTACCGCCACCCATTCACCATGTCTGAGCAAGGGGTTGTGGATTAAAAAATAAGAGACAAAAGACAGCAAGTCATTTGCCACAGCAGAATGCCAAATGCCATTTACTGAAGGAGGGAGGAAACCTTAAATACAGGCTTACAGCACAATGGAGGATCCCAGGAGGGCAGAAGTTCGCTACCCAATGTTCTACATTCTTGCATCTAAGCTGTTTACACCAAATGCAGGATACATAAACAAAGAACCTCCAGTGAGTGTTCAGGAAGAAGGACACCGGCAGGGAATCAGCATAGGGAGGACATCTGGTCAAAGTCAAGTAAGGCAAGTAAGGCAGCAGCCACTCACAGTGGGGGACCAGAGTCTACACTTAGAAATAGAAAGATGTAGAGAGAACCAGGCAAGAAAGGAACTAAGAGAGCAGAATAGAAGCCATGTAGAGAGAAATAAAATAATGTGAATGAGCTAAGAGTTTCATGTACATACATTCATTTAATATCTTCAGAGATTAGATTATTGACTGGTTGTAGATTCTTCCTGAACCCTGGGAGAGGGCTATTGATATTAAACATAAAGCAACAGATTAGTCCAAACACATTAATAGTGGGTGACCTCAATATCCCACTTTTACAAATGGACAAATCATTCAGACAAAAATCAGCATAGGAATATTAGGGCTAAATGAAATTGTCTGTAAAATGGACCTAATAAATATTTACAGGACATTCCTTCAAAACACAACAGAGTACACATTCTTTTAAGCAGCCTGTGGAACTTTCATTAAACAGACCATATATTGGGACAGAAAGCTTTTCTCAACAAATGCAGGAAAACTGAAGCAACTCCTTGTATTCTATCTTCCCACAGTGGAATAAGGCTAGATATCAACCACAAAGGAAACCAAAGAAAATGCACATAGTTATGGAGGTTGACCAACACACTATGGAATTGTTATGAATCACTGAAGGAATAAAAAGCAAATTTTAAAATCCCTAGTACTGAATAAATATTAAAATGCAATGTAGCAAAGTCTATGGGATATATAATGAGGCACCCCTAAGAGGAAAGTTTATAGCTCTAAATGCCTGTTTAAAAAAATCACAGAGAATGCAAATTAACAACTTAATGGTGTCTTAAGGCCTTGGAATAGCAAGATTCTAAAAGAATAAATGGAAAGAAATAATCAAGATCAAAAAATAAATTAACAAAATAGATATGAGAAAAAAATAAATCAATGAAATGAAGAGTTCATTCTTTGATATTAACAATTATAACAGATTGACAAACTTTAGCCAAATTAAGAAAAGAGAGAAGACCCAAATGATTTGAAGTGAAAAAGGAAACAGATGAAAAACAGATACCAGTGAAATCCAGAGGAGAGCAATGGTGTACTTCTAAAACCTTTATTCCATCAAATTGGAAACCCAGAAAGAAATGAACAGATTATCAATGCATATGACTTGGCAAAGTTAAAACAAGAATAGATAAAATATTTAAACAGACACATCACCAGCAATGATATTAAAAGAGCAAAACAAAAACAAAAATCAAATGAAAACTAAAAACATTTCCCATCAAAAGAGTCCAGTTCCAAGTGGATTCACCACAGAATTTTATTATACTTTTAAAGAACTAAAATTGATGATTGTCAAGCAAACTATTTCACAAAGTAGAAAAATAGTTTTTCCAAATTATTTTTATGAATTCAACATTATACTGATACTTATGCTGGATGAAGATAGAACAGAACAGAAAAATTATCTAGCAATCACTCTGATGAACATAGATGCAAAAGTTCTCAATAACGTACCTATAAACAAAAGGAAAACACCAAAAGGATCACCCACTAATATCAATTTGACTTTATCCAAGAGTTGTAGGAATGTTTCAGAATTCATAAATCAATATTATCTACCACATAATGTACCAGATAACAAGACCACTTGATCAAGTCAGCAGATGCAGAAAAGGCCTTTGACAAAATAATTTCATGACTGAAGTCTTGCTCAGAGAGATGAGGAATATAGACAACATACTCAGCATAATAAAAGCAATAGTAATATACAGCAAGTCCATAGCCAACATCATGTTAAACAGAGAAAACCCTGGTACTTTTTGATGTATAGTCTCTCTACTCCTGTTTAATACAATGAATGCAGTTTTAGTCAGAAAAATAATACAAGAAAAAGAGATAAGAGATGCAAATAGGAAGTGGTCAAAATATCCTTCTTTGTAGGTGATATGAATCTACACATAAAATACCCTAAAGAATCTACCAACAAAAATTTAGAGTTAAAGAACACATTCAACAAGGTGGTAAAATACAAAATTAACACATACACAAAATCAGTAGCTTTGTTATCAATGAGAAATATATTGAGGTGAAATCAGAGAAACATTCTTATTTATAACAACCTCACATAAATAAATAAATTAATTAAATATCTTGGAATAAACAACAAAGTGTTAGGAGACAGGCCAATCCAAGGCTTTCTCAGAGGCCCTGATTAAAGGACAAAAGGAATGATATTTCTGTGTCCTTGACAAAAACAAACTTGACAAGATCTAGTCTGTGGCTGGAGTTAAGACCTCCAAAGTGTTAAGGTTTCTGTTTCCAGAAACTTGACTTTTCCCCTTGAAGAGACATGCACTATCAGTCCCAAGGCCACTGAGAACTCAGCCTGTGGCATACATGAGATATCCTGTGTTCCCTTTGTGCAACATTGATTAACTTCCTACTAACTTTATCCCATTGTATGATAGCTTTCTCCTGACTCTCTCCCATCCGCCCCCCTCTCCACAATGCTGTAGTTCTTAACAAACTTGCTTGGTGTGAGTTATCAGCTTGTGTAAGACCTCATACCCCAACTTTCCTGTCTTCTTTATTTTCCCCATCCTAAGTTCTCCCACTCAAGAACTTGTCCCTGAAGAATGGCCCACTGGTCCATGTCAACAAAGAAAGTGAAAGACTTGTATAATGAAAACTTGAAAACATTAAAGACAGTAATTTAAGAAGATACTAGAAGGTGGAAAGACCTCTCATAATCATAGATTGGTAGGATTAATATTGAAAAATGGCCATCTTAACAAAATCAATCTGCAGAATTAATACAATTCTATCAGAATTTGAACTCATTTTTTTGCACAGAAATTGAAAAAAGTCTTAAAATTCTTATGGAAGCACAAAAGACACAGGATAGTCAAAACAATCCTGAAAAATAAAAGCAATTTTGGAGGTATCACCATTTCTGATTTCAAGTTATACTACAGAGCCATAGTAAAAATAATAATACACATATATTATTATATATTACTATCATTAAAACAGAAACTTTGATCAATGAAATAGAATTAAGGACCCATATATAGCTCACATTCCTATAGCCACATGAATTTTGACAAGGAGGCCAAAAATATACATTAGAGAAAGGTCAGAATCTTCAACCACTGGTGCTAGAAAAACTGAATAGCTACATGTACGTAGAAGAATGAAACTAGGTATTTATTCCTTACTCTGTGCAAAACTTGTCTCCAAATGTATAAACACATCAACATAAGACCTGATACCCTGGCCAGCTAGAGAAAAAAGTAATGTTTGCTTCTACTTGTAGGTAAATGGAAGGACTTTCTAAATAGGATTTTAGTAGCACAGGAATCAAGATGAACAATTCACAAATGGGACCACATGAAACTAAATTGGTTCTGTACAGTAAAGAACACTATCAATCAAGTGAAGAGGCAATCTACAAAAGGGAAAAAAATCTTTTTTCCTCTATACATATGATAGAGAATTAATGCTAGAATAAGTAACTCAAGAAATCAAACATCAATAAAACACTTGATTAAAAATAAACTACTGAACAGAGAGCTCTCAAAAAAATACAAATATCTAGGAAATATCAGGGAAACAAAATTTAAAACTACTTTAAGTTTTCGTCTTATTCTAGTCAGGATGACTAAGATAAGCAAACTGATAAGAAATGCTGGCCTAGATATGGGGAAAAGGAAATACTTATTGTTGGTATTTTGGAAATCAATAGGGAGGTTCTTCAAAAGTTTTTTATATATGAGAAATATATATATAAAACATGGTCTATCTCGTATGTGTATCCTCACTTTGAATCTTCAGATATGTGTCTTTAAGGTGGGGTTCAAGTATAATTTAGGAAACTGTTAAGGAGACATGTAGAGTTTTAAGGTAAGGGAAATAATAAAACGTCAGTGCCAAGAGGAAAAATGAGTTGGAAAGAATTAAGTGAGGTGGAGAATAGGAAGGAAGGGTAGAGATGGCATAGGAAGTGATAACTGACATTAAAGATCTCTGAAAAATTTATATGGAAACCTATCTTGAGTTTCATATACAAATATGTGTGAATATTTATACAAAATATATAAAATGACTTTAAATGCACTTGCCTTGTATGGAGGATAATCTCTACCAAACACCACAGGCTCTTAAACAAAACTCCCAGCATCAAGTCCTGTTAAAATCCCTTTGATCCTCCTATAACATTGCTCTTGGTTACCTTTCAGAAATTGATGAAGTCCCCATTGCTGAAGACACACATACTTGACCTGAAATCTTCACCCCTGCTAGCTAGTTTTCATAGTTCCAGAAGGTGCTGTGAACACTACTAGAGGAGAAAAGTAACCAACAGTCATTAAGTTCAGCTGTGAACTCCTGAGCTATAATAATGATCACCCTTGCAAGATATGCCCAGTAGTACAATAAGAGCATGAATGTTAGGAGAGTGGCCAACCAAGTTCTGATTGGATGATAAGCCTGCTCCATAAAATAGAACTCATGCCCATTACTGTGCTGATGTATTGTGTACCCCAATAAAGATTACCTGGGGATCAGAGAAGCAGAACAGCCAACCACTAGCTTACCTCTATGAAATTGTCAGCCTCAAAAGAGCGAGTTCCTATTTCCCCACACCTTATATATCTTTCTGTGTCCTGCCATATTACTTCCTGGGATTAAAGATGTGTGTCACCACTGCCTGGTTCTGTTTCTCTCATGTAACCCAGTGTGGCCTTGAACTCACAGAGATCCAGACAGATCTCTGCCTCCCAAGTGGTAAGATTAAAGGTGTGTGCCACCGCTGCCTGACCTCTATGACTAATTTAGTGGCTGGCTCTGTCCTCTGATCCCCAGGTAAGCTTTATTGGGGTACACAATATATCACCACATGTTATTGTTACCTTGGCCAAGAACCCATGGTTGGATAGGCCATATGCCTTAGGGAAGAACCTATTACTATTATACTGCTAAGTGGACATAGCATCAAACTAGTTTCTAAATACTTTATATTCCTTTCCATAGATTAGTGCAGCATTCAATCCTCATTGGAGAAATTTCTCTTTGCAGTAGATAGCAATTGGTACAGAAACTCACAGCTGGTAGAAGTACACAGAATAAGACTGTGAATTACTCAGCCTTAAATGGGATGGTGATATTATACGCTATGGTGATATTTTATTTGTGCTAAAATGTGATTTTATTTGTATGTTAATAAATAAGTTGCCTGGAGATTAGAGGTCAAAGTGAGCCATAAGCAGAGTCAGGCGGTGGTAGCACACGCCCTTAATCTGATCACATGGCAGCCAGTGTCTCTGTGTGGTCAAGGACATGGCCAAGTGTGGTGACATGAACCTTTAATCCCAGTACCAACCATAGAAACCTGGAGGTCTGTATAGACAGGCAGTGACAAGGAAGTCATGTGGTTGGGTTTAGAGCCAATGAGAAGGCAGAACGTAAAGGCAATAAAAAGACAAGTCAGACAGGAAGAAGCTCTCTCTCTGGGGAAGCTACTTCTGATGGTTAACTAAAGTTAGTCATGGCTATTGCTCTGATCTCTTTAGCTATTTCCTCTGTATTTGGCTCCGTGTTTCTTATTTACTAAGACTGTTTAGAAATTCGTCTACAGTATGCCTTTTTCCAGTGCTCAGGAGTCAACAAAGAAGAGGCAAGAAAGATTGTAAGAGTCAGAGCTTATAGATGAATGCTGCAAAAAATGTTTCCAGACATGACATACCTGTTGTATACATTAACTCATTATCTGTACAACATGCACAAGACCTGCACAATATTAATCCAGCCAAAATTCTGATATGGGCTAGGGAGGTGCTCAGGAAACACCACTCCTAGATGACTTGTTGTTGGCAATTGATGGCTACTGGGGAAGGGAGACTCAGCCCCTGGTAGTTTGCTCATGTTCCAGCAGTTGGCCCTATGCCATGCACATGAAGGCAGTACTAAGAGGACTCAGCTACAAAGAGTGTAACGAAACTAAAAGGGAAATGTGGTGGTAGAGTACAGGAGGAGTTGGAAGGGAAAGAATTGATTTTAATGTGTTGTATAAATTCATGAAGTTGTCAAGCCATAATTTTTACCAATTCCCAAAAAAGTTAGTGCTAATTTTCCACCCTCTTTTTATCACACTAGAGTAATTAAAAGTCCTTAGGTTGAGTCACCTGGAGTCCATTCTCAAGTTTAATTCTGTCTATTCTGTTGGTGATACATTAGCATCTCAAAGAATAGTGCTTAGGTCCTTTTGTTAAAACTTGTACTTCTGTAGAATATCTCAGACAATAGTTCCAAAGTTTTATAAGTACAATACAGAACAACCCATAAGAGCAAATATTTTAAGAAAATTTATTTTAAAAGTCCTTGTTAGAATTATTTTTAAGAGGTTGACTGTAAATCTTGAAGAAATATCAAAACTGGAAGACAACAGACTTGGAAAAGCTACAGATAAAATTTGACAGAATGATTATCAAGGATAAAAGAGTCTAATTAACTATATTTAAAATAATAGTCACCACATAGTGGTGGCACATCAATCCCAGCACTCAGCAGGCAAAGCCAGGAGGATCTCTGAGTTCGAGGCCAGCCTGGTCTACAGAGCAAGATCTAGGACAGGCTCCAAAACTACACAGAGAAACTCTGTCTTGAAAAAAGCAAAATGAAAGAAAAAAAGATAATTGTCATGATATAATTAGGAACACACACAAACGCAATAATAATAATAATGATATAATAATGATAATAATAATGATAATAAATTAATAATAATAATAATAATAATAATAATAATAATAATAATAATAATGAAGTGTTAGAACTTTAAAAGTTGTAGCTTTGGGGGTTTTCCTAACTTTTACATTTTTGAAAGCTTGTATACTTGAGGACCATAAACCCATTTAACATAAAAAGCCCACAACAATTACTATCATAATGAAGCTGAAGTTCTTGATGTGTGTGAGTATGTATGTACAAAGGAGAGAGAGAGAGAGAGAGAGAGAGAGAGAGAGAGAGAGAGAGAGAGAGAGAGCACATGTGTGTGTGATGAGCACACAAATTAAGTTTTTTGGCAAAATTTAGAATCTTTGACTTGGTAGCTAATAAGCTAGGGAAATGCATGTCAGGTACTTGTCACTTTACCATACCCCTGCTAACTTCTGTTGGAGGTGTTGAGGCTCACACCTCTGTGGGTGGATAATTATTTAACAAAACCCTTTACCTACCCTGAGAAGTTTCATTTGGTATGACAGATTAGATGACTGCTGTATTAGATGACTTGTATTCCATCTACCACATCTTAGAAGTCTCTGAAAAATTTTAAGTACCCACACCCTCACCCAGGATCATGAAAACATTATAATTTCCATGTGTCATGCAGTGCAGATGAGAAACTTGAGGCTCTCCTTGAGATTTCTGTTTTGGGGTGAAAGCCATTTGCTGATTAAGTTTTCTGCAGCTGGAACCCACATCTGGAGGAGTTGGATATGAAGTAGAGCAGCTGTCCTTGTGGGTGCTCGATCTGCACTGTGGGGTTCCATATACGCTTGACAGCTTAACATCAAAGATGTTTTCCTGTCTTTTTAATTATTTGATCTGCTATTTTGTTATCATCCCCTCACCCTTAGTTAGTCAGTCAGTTTTATTGCTTGTAATCAGAGACATTGTTCAAGAACTGGAAAAACTTGAAAACTAGTGTTCATAGACAATTTCAACTAAATATTTGAACTGTAAGGTCCTGAAGTCAAATGAAACATTAGATTGGATTGGATTGGATTGCACCCTCAGTGAGAGTGTCTCCCTGAACAATGCCCTGTTTTAAAAAACGATGCCCCAGCACTACAGAGCTGATCTCCACCACACACAGCACAGACTTCCATGGAGCTTTGGCTGCTTCTTAAGGAGATCTTCAGGTCAATAGAAATGTTTCTGCTCGGTTGACAAGTGAGAAGACAAAGTTGGATGTCATGCTTGGCACATTTTTCCTGTTTCCCCTCCTGGCTTCCTTGTGTTCAGAGTATTTTAGTACTCTGTGCTGCCCACTGTGACAATCAAGCAGATGGCCTCCTTTTCAGTACTGTTACCTCAGAAGTGTTTAATTAGCCTCTTCCTGCTGTCATCTCACTCTCACTCAGCTGTATTCATTAGATGCCCCAACAGCAGCAGGTCAGAAAGGCCTGGTTGAAACATGAAGCTAACATTGTTCTAGATTCCTTAAGGATCTCACCTACCATTTGACTGTCTGCAACTCGGCCCACTGTGGTGTGGCACAGCACGACATTTTGGAACTTGTGTGTGTGTGTGTGTGTGTGTGTGTGTGTGTGTGTGTGTGTGTATTTATGCACAAAACCATAAGGATGACCTGTAGCATTTTCCACTGAGTACTTAATAGTTTTTAAGTTAACAAACATAAATAAGCCTCTTCAGTCCACTGTTCTTTCTTTTTCAATTCATCTTTTTCTCCGATACATAAGCGAAGTTAGCACAATGAATAATAAGTATTTGTAGATCAGTGAAATGACCCATGGAACTAAGAGAGGAAGGACAGTGCCAGCCTCAGCAACAGGGCAGAGTGGAGTGTAATACTACTCCAGAGACTGCACTGGCATTGTGTGTGACTGTGACCTTCATCTCCACCCTCATCAGTGACACAGGAACTCCAATGCAGTGAATGCAGCATCCTGGACATCACAACTTTACATACACATGCATATGTGTAGAGGTTTCTACTTATGAGATGCTAATCCTTTGGGATAAAGAAAAATATTACATGTTTTCTGTGACTTAAACATTGCAATAGTAGAGGAGATTTGTAAAAGTTAGGCAGAAATGACTGTTCATAATTTCTATGGCTGTAATGAACATTTGGAGGCACTTAGAACCTCAACAACTCTCAGCAGCATGGATAGAAACAAATAACTTCACCATCTCTTTACAGTTATGAGATCTACAAGCACACAGACAAGGGAGTTTTCCCCCAAGTAGTTGATAGCATTCATTAAGCACTTTCCCTGTTGAGAATATGATTCATTTCTCATTACATCATTTTATCATCATGACAACCACTGTACATAGCTCTTCTTATGCCCCTGGTGTGGAGGAGGACAGAGGGGCTTGAACTTAATGGGCTCAGAACAGCTGGACAGTTGCGATGTAAGTCAGCACCCAGCCAGCACCCAGTACAATAACAGGACACTAGGCTATGTCAGTTAGCACTGATAGAATTCAGTGCCATGCATCTTTAAGCTAAAGCTTTGGAAGAAATCTTTGGAAATTAGATTTTACTCCATCTTAGATTAAGAACATATATAGAATGTTAAAATCATAGAAAACTTCTGTTAACAATCTTTCATAGTTGGAAATATCTTTCCTAGTTATTTCTAGTCCCCTACCATAAGAATTTTATTTCAATTTCAATTTGAAAAACAAGTCATTTTTCTTAAAGATTTACTTTATCGTGTGTGTGTATGTGTGTGTGTGTGTGTGTGTGTGTGTGTGTGTGTGTGTGTGTGCATGTGGGTGGCCACAGAGGACAGAGGCATCTGATTTCCCTGGAGCTGGAGTTACATGGAGTTATGAGCAGCCTGGTGTGGGTGCTAGGAACTAAACTCAGGTCCTCCACAACAACAGTACATGCTCCAGACCTCAGAAACAACTCTCCAGACTTAAAAAAAAAAAACAAAAAAAACCAAAAAACCAAAAACAAAACAAAAAAACTAATTTAAAAATTATTCCTATTCATGAGAAGGATTATATGTTTACATATGAAAATGTATAGAACTTTTAATTGTTAAACTAAATTTTATGGATTTGTGAACTTTTAAACTGTTATTGTTGAACATGTTAGAAAAAGAAGTGAAAACCCCCACAGTTTTATCATTGCTTTTAGAATTGAACAAAAGACAAAAGAATTATTTATTACCTAATTTTAAGCTCATTTAACTAGATAAGAGACTCCATGAGAGCTATAGAAACACATGGTTTAAAGAATTATCTTTCATTGAGATACATTATTCTGAGTAGAGGATTTTCAAAGAAAAAAATTCCCTGTATCCAGAATTATGGATCTGATTATCTCATAGTCATGTTTTTTCTCTTACACCTAGGAATCAGACAATGAAAGAAGTTTTTTTTTTATTAATTTATTTATTTATTTATAGCTACCCCTTGATGCTCAGCTGCCAACAATGATGGCCTCCTTTTCTCGAGTGGCACTCTTTTCTTTCTGGTTACTTTTTGGAAAGTGACGAAAGTAGACAAATGTTAAATAAACAAAAATGATAAAAGTTAAAATTTAAGAAGACATTAAAAAACTTGTTCTGAAATTCATAAAAACATATAGGTGGGGTTTAAGAATTTTTCTAGAATGGACATTTTTGTAGTAGTTAGAAAAGACCCAGCAGATGAAGTAAAGACTCCCACCAAAACCACACTGTGGCCGTGCTTGTCTGGCTTTCTTGCTTGTGGTCTCTGTCTCTTTCTCACCAATGAAAGAGGCCAAAACCCAGGCACCAGCCCCAGCCTACAGGATCCTGTCTTCCTGGAAAAAGGAAGTACCATCTTAAAAAACTCACTGTTCAGATTAAATTCAGTGGTTCCTTATAAGTCACTCGCTTCACTGAGACCTAATCTGAGAGTGAGGGATGTCTCTGGGCCTGTCACATAAAAGTGGCATGCACAGAAATGTACTTTCTCTTGTTGAGATGAAATTAACACTTGTTCTGGAAGGAATGACAGAAAATCCACAGTACAGAGAGGTACAGAGGACATGTGATTCACCTGGCTGTAAGACTTCCTCAGAGGACTGTTTTCCTTCTGACCTGAATATGCATTTTTTCTTCTAGGTAGAAATGTCTCTTCTAAAAATAAACTGCATAAGCTTAGACTTTCCCCTGACTGTGGCTTTCTGTTCTTGTTTTACATTTTTGGGCTTTGAAGAAGACATTATCTCAAGCCCAAATTTCACAAATCTTCCTGATGAGAAATTTATCCTTTAAACATGGAAATTATAGAACCTCATTTCCTGTGAGATTGTCTTATTTAAGTATAAATAATTACTCTTCCAGAAATGCTCATTCTTTCCATGTTCATTTGAGTGTAAACACGCTGCTGAATTAGGAGACTTCTGATTCTGAGGAAAGCATACAGCAGCCGATTTAACAGCTCATAGATGGCTTCGGTGCTCTGTGATCCTGCAGACAGGTACTGGAGAGGAGAGCCTGTTATGACAGTGGCTTTCTCAAACACCTTTTGGACAGTAGTCTGTGATACAACAAAGTCTCTACCAAAGCACTGTGATGAGACAACATAAACTTACACATTTAAGAATGGTGAAGCCAACTCATTTCCGATTAATTTGTTATCATTTGAGAGGAAGAGGTACATAGCATACTGTAGAAGGCTGGACAAATTCTTTGAATTACACTTGATAAGAATAAATCTACTTTTGCACACAAGGGAAAGCATTTTTACATATGGTTTGACAAAAAACAAGCATCCTCGCCTCTGGTTGCCCTGGGTTCTCCTGCTTCCATGAGCCTCGGACCAGCCAGTCAGAGTGACATCCAGCAAACAAAGCTCTGTGTGTATTTGGAAGACAGAAACTGTGGGTGCTTTGGCAGTAATGAGGCAGATTTTCATCGATGCACTACCTGGTGTCTGTGTCATCCTGTTCCTGTCCCCAATGAACAGAAGATCTTAGCTCTAACAGCGACAAGGCTGCCATTTTGTATCAACACTTTGCAGAAAGCCTGTTGACCTGTAGGCTGAGTAGGCTGGAAATTTTCCCTATTGAGCAACAATAAAATATTCACTTGATTTACAATGCCAATTAATTTACCTTGTCCAATTAAATTTAAACTGGAAGTCACAGAGTTCTCTCAACTGGGCAAAATGCATGCTAATGAGAAGGAATAGGGGCCTTGATCAGATACCGTCCTTTCTTTGGTAATTATAAGGAGGGAGCATGCCGATTAGCATCATAGTGGCAGAAACACTGAGTTTCAGCCTCTGTGCTCAATATTACCTGCCATGATTACAGTATGATGCTGCCCTTTGGGCTACACCTAGAACAGGTATGGAATATTGACAATGCAGTTTACCCTTTTTAAACTATCAGTGTAAACCTCAGAGAAGCAAGACGAGTAGACATAAAGATTCACTTCTATATCTGTACAATTTTGAAGTAGAAACAGTAGACACATATGTTTCTGTTGTCAATCCACTTTTCTGGCAATTTATTCCAAGATGAGGACCAAACTATGATGATACAATTAAATATCAATACCACACAAAAGCAGAGCATGATGGTAAGGGTCTGTAACAGTGTGTGTGTGTGTGTGTGTGTGTGTGTGTGTGTGTGTGTGTGTGTG
>CABHPQ010147262.1:33983-53090 GCA_902168405.1 Peromyscus aztecus
ATACATATATGGGGAGGGGCCCCAAAATAGCTTGACCACACATCAGCCATGACAAGCTTAGGGGCCTAGACACAGCTTCTGTGACAGTCTTCCTGGCAGGTAACACCCAGATCCAGGAAAAGCCTTAAGCTGATATCACCCAGGGATCTACCCAGGGGTGAGGAAGTACCTGACATCCCAAACATTCCAACCATTGGATAAGGTGACCAGATGTCCTTGAGTCTAGCTTACACCTATTTTTTGTTTTACAGATGCCCCCAGACAATTGTCAGCCAATCAGGGTTCTGGACCCTGGAAATCCCCTCACCCCAACTTCTGCTATGATAAAAAAAACTCTGCCACACCTGAGTGTAACACGAATCTTAAATGGTCTTATTAATAAAAACAAACCAGGAGCTGGTTTTGGAGTCAACACTGGAAGATCAGAGAAGCAGAACAAGCCACAGCTTCCTCACCTGCCAATTCCTCAGCTGATCCTGTTTCCTCAGACTGGAAGCTTCTGAGTCCTTATCCAAATGGATCTCATCTGAACTGTGCTGTTCAAAGTCTAAAAGCTTAACCAGGTCTAGTTCCTGGCCTTCATGCCTTATAAACCTTTGTGTTTTCTGTCATCACTTCCTGGGATTAAAGGCATGAGTCACCATGCCTGGCTGTTTCCAGTGTGGCTTTAAACTCACAGAGATCCAATGGATCTCTGCCTCCCAAGTGATAGGATTAAAGGTGTGTGTACCACCATATTCTGGCCTCAATATCTAGTGGCCTTTTGTAAATAAGCTTTTGGAATATCTCTTTGTAAGTGGGCCTTTTGGTCTTTTGGATATCTTTTGTAAGGGAGCCCAAAATTTGTAAATACCTGCAGAAGTTGCAGAGGGTCCTTTGGATGGGTTCAGATCCCTTTGGTTGATTTGTATTTGAATTTGATTTGTATAGAAGACATGGTCACTCCCATGGGACTGGCATGAGGCCAGTGTCTTCCTTTTGGTTTTGTCTCCAAGTTCCATGAGAGCTATTTTGTTGTCTTGTGTGTTGTAATTTTGTTCTTTTCCTGACTATAGACTCTTATTTTAGGATTTTTGAGTTGATCAGCTGACACTGTTTCCCTTGAAAAAGTTTGTTTGCCTTTCTATTGGAATGTCCTTCCTATATGAATGTGTGAATGTGTGAGAAATGTGGCCACAAGTACTTGTATTTTATGCCTGAGCTTATGCATGTGTTGTGACTCCAGATAAGTAACTGAACATGGACAGTTTTTGGGGCCAGATGGCCAGCAGAAGGGACAGATGATTCCTTTGTTTGCACTGGGACAGACTAAGAGTACTCCTATCCCCTATTGCTTCTTGCTCTGTGACCCAGAGCACATGCAGCAGACAGGGGAGGGCACCGTTGTGGTGCTGCATGTCAGGTAAGTGGCAGCTGGGGCAGGGACTCAAGGTGACCTAGCGCCTGGACTGGGTTGGACCATGAGCACTGCTGGGTTGGGCACAACAGATTTGAGGCCATGCCCCTGAGCAGAGAGCCTCAGGGTGGAGACTTTGCAGTGCAGAGCAGGTAGGAGCCAGCAGGGGGTCTCAGGAAGCTCAGAACACACCTGACCCAAGCACACTGTGGGACTGAGGCTAGTGGAGAACTGCCCTTCCGGGGTCACCATCCCTAAGAGTAGCCTACAGAGGCCCTCCTCCCAGAGGGCCTGACTGAGTCAGGGAGTCACTTCCAGCCTGCTGCTCAGGTGCACTTGAAAATCTGAAGTTAGTAATAATCTTTTGTCCACATGCTGCCTGCCTTCCCCACCCATGCTAATGGGTGGGGCTCCCACAACCTTCCCTGGGAGCTGCCTGCCAAATCTGAAGGAGGATCGACTTCTAGGGCAAAGTGAAGTGTCACTGCCTGTGGTTGCTAAGCTACAGTGGCTGTGTTATAATGCTGTATCCAGGGCTGTTTGATCAGTCAGATTCAATAGATTATAAATATTTGTCATCATTTAGAGGGGTTGGTTATAAATTATTATTCATTAAAAAAACTACTGCTAGTTTCAGATGCTTCACATTGGTACAATGTTGATGCAAATTTAGAGTTATTCTCATTATGGTATATGCATGTATTTCTGTTCTTGTTTAAAATATTGTAGCCATACAATATATTCTAGACTACTGAGGAGAATTACGAGAAAGACTTTGGTAAGAGTTTCTGCATTTAAAAAAAAATAAGAGAGAAAGCAGGAGACTAAAATAATAAAGAGAAGGAAAGAAAAAGAAATTTAAAATAAATGTCTAAGGAATCAAAGGAATGGATTGAGGGTACATAGAATCTTATAGAAGGTCAGAGGGGATGTGAACTATGGTTGTTATGGTTTCTTACATGAAAGGTTGTAGAAGGTCAGAGGGAGTTTGATCTATGGTTGTTGTGATTTCTTATACCTGCAAATACTGAATTTAAAAGTTAGTTCTGGTTGGTTGTCATTTTAAAATTAGTTGATGATTCTGCAAACTGTTTGGTAAAAATGGGGAGATTTTATATATATACATATGAGCTGGATTTAACTATATGTGTGAATGTAAGCTAGCTTTTACTGTATGTATATGTATATAACTTGGATCCAACTGTGAATATGTGTGCAAGTAATTATTATTTAGAAAAACATGTTTTAAACAGCAACCACGTGGCTTTCCTCCATCCTGGTGACCTCATCATGATGTAAGCAACCATGTGACTGGCAGGCATCTTTTACTAAGGTTATAAAGATCTATTGAGATTAACAAAAGCTAACTTAGAGATTTACACCTAAGAACTTTTGTCTTTGCTAAGTGTTCAACAGTAAGCTTTTAGAGAATTTAAATAGACGACAACACGTGTTTGATAAATAAGGTATTCAATAAATATATTAAAGCTGCACCTCAATGCTTTTATACACAAGAATGTACCTTGCTTTGGCAGCTAAATTTTATAATTTAAAAGTCACCCAGGTGATAGTTACCAGAAGCACCAGCCACAATGTAATGGAACAGGCTGAGATCTAGAAGGCAGACTATGTATATGTTGCCAAGGGTAGGGCCAAAGAAATGATCCAAGCCTCTAAATAAAAGAACCAAAAGGATTGTGAATGAATCCCAGATATTGAACTTTGGGATTGTTTGCATTCTGGAGCTTGGTTTTACTTTATACAGATTGTGGTTATGCCATGTTTTCTCCCTCTTAAAGTAAAAGAAGGAACTTTATTGCTGATATTGCAAAAAGACATTTGAGAGATCTTAACCCTTTTAAGAACAATTTTTAAAATATTTAAATTTATAAAGCTATGGGACATTTTAACTTTATAAAATGCTCTTTATTGTTAATATTTGGACTTAAAATAAAAGGCTAAAAATTAGGGTCATAGCTATAAGCACCAAATACTAATCAAAAACTGGGATGTTCATTTCTTGTGATGCAGCAAGACAATGAACTAGGCAAAGGGCTTGGAACAGCTTCTAACTCCATTAGTCTTGACCCTTTGGGAGTTGAAAAAACCTTTTTACAGGGTTAACCTAGAACAACCTGTATGTCAAATATTTGCCTTGAGATTTATAACAATGTCAAAATTGAAGTTATGAAATAGCATTGAGAAAGCTGAGAACTAGCAAGGCTTAAGAATGTATGCCTAGCCTCCTTGTCTTTGCTAAATTTGTTAATATTAAGTTATTTGGATAAACTAAGTCATATAAATGTTTTATATTGATATTTTGTTTCTTTACTGAACCAGTATTTGATACTAGAAGAGCTCCAATTTAGAATCATTGTTTTTAAGGCTACTTATTGTAGACTGTTAAAGAACATAAGTAAATAGTCATAAATAATCAAGTTCTTTAATTGTAGTCATGCTAAGTACTGATATAATTAATTACAGAGATAATTGTATATGTTTTCATATACTCAGTCCCTTGCATATGTTTTCAGTGTTGAGCTTAAAACAAATAACTAGAAACAAAGTTTATTTATTCAGATATACCTGGACAGCCTTCATACTTCAGAGATCTGCAGGATATGGCATTTAAAATGTTGATCTAAAAGCTTTTTATATCAGACAGACTCTCAGATCCAAGGTCTCCAAAGAAGATTACATACAGGGCACTGCAATGTCTCCACCGGATTATGCAATGCTGACCATAGGAGAAGATGCCCCCAATGCAATGCCTTTCACCAAGATCCAGCCCAGACTGTGGACAAGCAGCAGGACACTGGAATTGATTGTACCCTTTTTTATTTCCTAGACAAAGTAAGATCAGTCTTCCCTGTGCTCCTCTTCCACAGGAAAAACTCTGCCTTATGGTCCTGATGGCCAAAGAAGATGATGCCATTCTGATACTTGTGCCTCCAACACTCTGAAGATCTGGGTGTGGACTAGTCCCTGTCATTTGTAGAATCAGAAGTTGCTTGGCCTGCACTCAGATATAATTTATCCTTCTCAGATCTCTGATAGTACTGATGATTAGGCTAGCTATAATTTTGTCAGCTTGGCAGCATCAGACAACGTTCCACAAGCCTATAGCCAACCTGTTAGCTCATTTTTAAAGAAAATGTTCTAAGATATAAGAGTTTAGATAAAGTCATAAAGGTTTAAATACGGCTCTAAGAAAGGTCTGAGAACATGAAAGCTTATAAGCTTTGGGAGTCTCAGAAAATGATTTAAGATATAAATGCAAGTTATAAAGAGATAAATAAATAATTTAGAATATGAGAAGTGTTTCAGATTACTCTCCCCGTCTATAATATAACAGTTCAGACCTTAAGATTTAACGGAGTTCTGATAAGCTGGTAGAGCAATGACTACTTACTGTTCAGTCATAAGCTCAACATTTTAGATTTATTTTAGTTGTCATCTAAATATATCTAAATATAAACCTATAAGTGCTTCTCATCAGGCCAAAAATCTCTGTCTAATTCATACCTGGCTTTCTGGACAGAAGGAAAAT
Source organism: Peromyscus aztecus (assembly GCA_902168405.1). Classification (NCBI taxonomy): domain Eukaryota; kingdom Metazoa; phylum Chordata; class Mammalia; order Rodentia; family Cricetidae; genus Peromyscus; species Peromyscus aztecus. The sequence goes on from CABHPQ010147262.1 coordinate 38,930, forward strand.
GCACATGCTTTTAATCCAAATCTGTAGTTCTTGTTGGGACTCAAAGGTATGAGTCCACTTCTGCTGTTTTGAAGATACCCATTACCTGCTTTGTCTACAATATGAATTTCAGTACAGATTGGTAATACTAATGGATCTAAAACTTTTATGTCACTTTATAGGATAATTCATATAGGCCTCAGATGATAAAGAGTCATAAAACTTGGATCCACTTCACAGAGATTGGAAGGATCTCAGATAAGTACAGTTTAAAATTTCCCCACTTGTCTATTCCTAAGAATGATATTTTTCTCTCTCTTGGTCTTGGGACTCCTGCTCTTCCCAGTTACTAAGAATATGGTCCTAAGGGTTCCAAATAAGTTCATAAATTTTAACTTCTGTTTCTAGTTTAAGTTTGTCTTAAACTAGAGTTGGCTGGCAGACATCTCCAAGCTTCATCTGCTGACTGCACTGCTCTGGATGATTATGATCTCCAGACTTGATAAAGTTGACATGGACCAGCCCAGTCAATACGATTGTTCCCTGTCTCTACAGGGTCAGATAGCCACATGCTTCTGACAGATGCCCCATTACCCAACCTTTGACTAGCCTTTCAGCCTTTTTTTTTTTTTTTTTGGCTCTGGTAATGGCACCCCAATGTCAGATAGAAGCAGTTCCAGAAGAAAATACATCATCCCATGTTCCCCTTCCAGAAAAGGCTGAAATGCTGAGTCAAAAGGAAACTCCCTGGAATGGAGGCAAGATGGCCAACTATAACGCCCATTCATTGACATATCAGAAAAATAAGTTCAGAGTTGTCAGTTGATAAATTTATTAACTAAAATGGTTCTACAATAAGATAAGGCACTTGACCAAAGATGTATTATATAAGATCATAATCTGGCTATACTCAAAGATCAGAACTACAGGGCCTTAAGAATGGCAATAGATACAGATGTTACTGCCCTAGAAAAATCTGTTGGCTAATGGTTCTTAGGTCTCAATACCCTTGAACCGCTGGACAGGTAGGATGCATGATTGAATCCCATCATTAGTACTTGTAAAGGGGGGTGTGGGGGGCCCCAAAACAGCTTGACCACACAGCTGCCATGACAGCCTTAGAAGTCCAGACATAGCTTCTTCAAGGTAACACCTGGACACAGGAAAAACCATAAGCTTAGCCCACCCAGTGGAGCCTGCATCTAAGAGGAAATACCTGACATTCCAAAATTTCCTTATTCTCCTAGACAAATATCAGCCAATCAGGGCCCTGAACCATGGAAATCCTCTCACCCCAACCTCTGCTATGATTAAAACTCCATCCTGCCTGGGCTCTGGACTTTCTGCTCTCACTGTTGCATTGGACAGACGTCCAAGTTCTGAGCTTGAAAATAAAGGCTCTTTGCTTTTACATATGGGATTTGGTCTCCGTGGTAGTCTTTTGGGGGTCCCTGCAATCCGGGCATAACACAGGGAATGGCAGGTTTAGTGATAGTTACTCCATCCTGGCTAGAAGTAGAAACTTGAGACTCTTTTTGATATATTCTTTATCCCTTTACTAGAAAACATGTTTCACAATAACAGAGACTAGTATACCCAACTTCTAAAATAAATGTCAAATGTACAGTAGACCTTCTAAAATTTTGTATTGAATGAATGGTTATCAGGAGATAGTTGCATGTTCATGAAAGAAATTTCAGTGAATAGGGATTTGAGCAAAGGAGACCTTAGGTTTTGCAAATTGCAGTAAATCTGCAGGAGAGTCATTCCCCTCCTCCTTGGTTCAAATGCAGAACATTTTCATAAAAGAAATAGCCTCAGTCTGGCTCTACATCATTGCAGGTTCCTGTGCTTGTGCTTTCACAGCTGCAAGATCTTACTGACTGCTTTGCATCTACAGAGATTTTGCTGCACTGTTTGAGAGTATGTAGCTCTGCTTTGGAGGATGTGAAAAGCAAATGGATATACTTAAAGTACAAGAGATGTTAACTGCAGATTTTTTTGTAAGTGGCTATGATTCATACACTAAAATAATAGGATATTTAGATTATAAATTAGTAAGCTGTGGGGAATATCAGATAAAAAATAAATTGAATATTTATGTTTCAGAACAGAACAGAGAAGAACATTAACTGCAGATTGTAAAAAATCCATAAGCCTACACAGAGAAATCCTGTCTCAAAAAATCAAACAACAACAACAACAACAACAACAAAAACACAAGCCTTAAAACAACACGGTACTGATGATGTCACCAGTCATACAGTCACACTCTCTCACACACAGTCTGTCTTATAAACACACACACTCACTCTCTCTTACACACATACTCTCTCACACACTCACATTCTCTCACATACACTTTCTCACACACACAGACATACATACACATACACACACACACACACACACACACACTCTCTCTCTCTCTCACACACACACACACAGACATTCTCTCTGTGTCTCTCTCTCTCACACACACTTACTCACACAGAGTTGGAGATAAAGGGGTTATGTCTAAGTCAATCTAATGAAACTTTTCATTTTAACATTTTGATTTGCCCAGTAGAGTCTGAAGAGTTTTCCAGTTAGTTTCATCACTGTCAAACTTCATCACCAAAACTGAAATTTATTGAACAGGACTATCCCCTAGGAACAGAGCTCCAAATATGAAAGAGACTCAGTATCTTCTTCATCTTGAGGACTGTGGAATTGTGGAGAGGCTCCAAGAATGCACATATATCCTGCCCAAGCACTCAGCCTCTCAGTGCCTTGCAGCTCTCTGAGATATGTCAGATCATGAAAGCCTGTCTCCTCTCAGAGTTTCCTTTCAGATTGTTAGGTGGAACTCTGACCTAACTGCCCTCTGGGCTGTATAGCTCCCTCTCTGATGTGAGACACTTTGATTGATTCCAACAGGAGATGGATTCCAGACAGAGAGCAACAGGAATGTCAGTTCTTGGAATAAATTCAGCTGAAAGCTTCTCACATTTGTTTGGGTATCACACTTACTTGACCCTTGGAATTAACATAGACTGTTACCTAAAATATCACCATGGAACTGAATCTGGAAGGGAAGTCCTCCAACTCAGTGTTTACTGCAAAACTGATATGTACTACATCTGTAGGTTCATGGGAAGAGGAGAGAAAGTTGTCTTGACTTGTAAATGTGTTTTTGTAAAAGTTAAACCTCAACAGCTGTTAAATAAATTGTCATCTTGTGTGTATTGCTTGTGTGGTACTAGGAACTCAGTATTATGTTTTAGAATTCAAACATTGACAATGGTCCACAATCTTAGAAACATGATATTCCAAATCCCAGCTTGGAATTTTCTTTCTAATCCAAACAGAGACTTTTTCTCTAAAGGTATTCAGCTCACCAACAGAAGAATTGCCACTCTAAAAATATCTGTCTTAAGAATCCCTGAGTTGTGAAAATGTCTAAGTTGGTAAGAATTGTTACAAAAGTGTATCTCCTTAGTATTTAACTGAAATGTTTGGCAGACATATCTTTTATTTCATTTCTGTTTTGAAAGGACTCATGTTTTAGGGTGTAGAATAAATGTTTCAAAATAGCTAAAATATATCCATTTTCAAAAACCCCATTGTTAAGTTTCAATCCCAGGACAAATGGTTGAGGTGCCTATTTAACTTATCAAAGAAGATATGACTGCCAGGCTCCCCCTGCATCTCTCAGTCTCTACCTGTTACAGGGTCTTCCTGGCCGGCATATTCCACACCCTACCCTAACCTTCTCTACCCCAAGGACTGGGCTGCCCTTTCCCAAAAGGCTTTTTGTTATATATTCCAGCCATTTTGGTTACCTGTCCTCCTTTGGGCCTTCTGACTGCTGCATCTGGTTTCCTTCTCTCCCCTCTCCTTTTCCTTTCCCCTCCCTCCTCTTCTCACATGGCTCTCCCAGAGATCACTGCCTCTGGCTATGTCTCCCACATATCTACACTGAACTCTCTCCTCTACCATACCTAGGAGCGGTCATGTTCCTTTCCTTTTTATTTAAGTTTTTCATTCACCTGGTACAGAAACCCGAGAGTAATGTAAACACGAGGAGTTCCCTCCCAAGGAACTCAGTGGCTCTGAACCAAGCCACTGCTCTGTGTCTCCTAAAGTATGTAGGGGTTATTTGTTTCTGTTGGCTTTTGTCACCCACAAAATTTGATTCCAAATTCTAGAGTCCAATTCTTCAGCCGCTGCTTCCTTCTACCTGCTTTCTAATCATTTTTCTCTTGTCTCTGCTCTGCTATGGCTTCCATGTGGGCACCTATGTGTTTATGCCTCTAGCCTGTTACACCTGCTGAGGACATCTCCTTTTTCTCCTGCTGTCTCCCCTCTCCTTCTCTCCTCTACTGGATAAGTATCACCCTGAGCTGTCTGCTTTGTTTACCGTTAGGACAAATGTCACACAGCTATGTCAGGAAACTCCTCTTGCCCCCACTGGGCTCCAATCACAAGGATAATGGACATCATTCCCTGTGATTTGCAACATTTTTCGCTCTGACAAGTTTCTCATTCTGTTTGGAGACACCCCTTGCTGGGGTCCTGCCCCTGCAGGTTCATACCCTGAGATAGGAAAGGGGCATCTGTAAAGAAAAGTCTGATCACTAGATGAGTTTCACACAAGTGGTGGCCCCAAATAGCTCAAGCCATCTTTATTTTTAATTCAAAAACAAACATGTTTTTCCCATCCCCCAGCATCAATTTCAGGCAAAAACAAATGTGCTTTTCCAACTTTTAAATCAAAACAACTTCTAAACTAAAAATAATGCTCAGCATTTTGTTAGCTGGGCTAAATATAGAGCCACACACATATCCTGCCCTAACAAAGCTAAAAGGCGATAGACAGAGGCACACATTCTCAAGAAGAAAAATATTGTTCAAAACTTAACAAAATATATTTACAGAAGTGGGGGTGATTTGTGATATGCTGCTTGCATACAGTTAGCTTGTATTTCTCTAACTGTTCCCTTGTCCTACAAAAGGTCCTGCATGCCCAAGTCTCTCTATAAAGGATGAACTTTGATAAGGCATTCTTTTCCATCATGCCACACCATTCTTAAAGTTTTTTTCCCCAGAATTGGGAGATGTACTTAATGTCTCCTGTGTTGCTTCCTTATATGTGCCCATTAACTTTTGTTGCCTCTGATCCTGTCAACACTGAATCGGAAAAGTCTCAAGGTCTGGTGGAATAGCTGGTATTTCCAGATAAGAAACCTGAGAAGCATCAGTTCCCAAAGAATTTTTAGGGTAAACTCACTTGAGAAAAAAAAAAAAATGTGTGACTGACAAAGTGAAATTAAAAACCACAAAGAGAACCACCAACATTATGAGAGACAAGAGAGCATGCAGGCCCAGCAGGCCCAGCGGTACACTGTGCTGCTCTGAGGTCCACTGGTCCTTGCCCAGTAAGAGACCATCTCCATGGGCTTTGTCTCATAGAGACAAGTTGGACAAGTGTTCATATACTGATCCAAAACTAAGCTGCACAACTCCCAAAAATCCCTAATGGAAATTTTTGTCAAGACACTTCCACCACCTCAGTCACTTGCATCTGCTGACTCTGCCTGCTACACCCATCTGGATCTCCATACTAAAGCCACTCACTGGCTCCTCACTCCCTTTCTCTCTCCTGGCTGTCTCTCAGCTCCTACCTTTGTTCCTGCAGCCTCTACTCACTCAGATTCTTCTTAGAGCTTATAAAAAATCCCTCCAGTGGAGTTTTTTGACCCTTCATCTCTTCCTCTAAAGACTCAGATTTTATTACAACAGCAAGGCCCCAGTACAGATCTATGGCCAAAAATTGGGCACTTGATTTCCAAACTCCCTCAAATCATGACAGCTGCCACTGCACAAACGAATGATCACCAAACTTCTTATATCTAATCTTGTTCAACTCTATACTTCAAAAAGTCTCTTATCTTGGCCGGGTGGTGGTGTCTTTAATCACAGCACTCAGGAGGCAGAGGTAGGTGGATCTCTGTGAATTCAAGGCCAACCTGGGCTACAGAGTAAGTTCATTTTTTTTTTTTTTTTTTTTTTTTTTTTGCTTTTTTCGAGACAGGATTTCTCTGTGTAGTTTTGTGCCTTTCCTGGAGCTCACTTGGTAGCCCAGGCTGGCCTCGAACTCACAGAGATCCGCCTGGCTCTGCCTCCTGATTGCTGGGATTAAAGGCGTGCGCCACCAACGCCCGGCCAGAGTAAGTTCTAGGAAAGGTGCAAAGCTACACAGAGAAACCCTGTCTCGAAAAACAAACAAACAAACAAACAAACAAAAAGATCTCTTATCTCTAAGGTTTTACTTTCCACTTTTAAAAATCTTTTATCATTATGATTTCTCCATGATCTACTCTTAAAAAATCTTTTAAGACTATGATGTAAACTCTATTTCAGGATTTGTAAGTTCATTTGGTATGGTTAAAAAAATCTATAAAACTTATAGCAAAAATTTGAATCTAAACTTATAAATAAAAGCTTATAATTAAAAATCTATACACATCTATATATGTGACTCAATTCTTGTCTAGAATATACTGTATATATACAAAACTTAGATTCAACTCTTGTTTAGGAGAATAGAAGTTTTTAAATATCAACCATGTGACTGTCCTCCCTCTTGGCTGATGACTTCATTAAGATGTAAGCAGCCACATGACTGGCAGCCATCTTTATTAAAGTTAAGGGTACATGCTGTGTGACTTCACCATCTTAAGATGACCACATGGCATAAAGCAGCAATTATCAAACTTCTTAGTCTTAATGAGCCCTTTTCTGTTTATCATTGTATCTACTTTTTATACTAGGGAAGTAATTGAAAGTCTCCAAAATATTTTAGATTGGCATAGATTTTTGTTGTTGTTGGTGGTGGTTTTTTCCAGACAGAGTTTCTCCATGTAGCTTTGCACCTTTCCTGGAACTTACTATGTAGCCCAGGTTGGCCTCGAACTCACAGAGATCGGCCTGCCTCTGCCTCCCAAGTGCTGGGATTAAAGGCGTACGCCACCACCCGCCTGGCCTGGCATAGATTTTTGTATGATGATAAATATTAAGACTATAAAGGTCTACTCAGATTAATAAAAGTTGACATAGAGATTTACACCTAACTACTTATGTCTTTTCTAACTATTCAATACTATGCTTCTACAAGATTTAAATAAGTAGCAACATATGTTTGATAAATAAAATGTATTTGATAAATTCCTAGGTTCTACTCAGGTTCACAATTATATTTGTCTAGCTTCTTGGTCTTTGCTAACTTTGTTAAGCTTTCATTATTTGTATAAACTAAGTCATAAAAAAATCACCCACCCAAAAAAACAAACATCTGTGATAGTCTATAATGTACATTATAAAAGGATCAAAAATGTTCCAGTCTCCTTATGGACTATATTTATGGTTTATAGTTGTTACATTTACAGTTTCTTCTGATGATAAAATATCTCCAACTAAATCTTCAACTGAAATTTAAGGCTCAAACTTAACAAGGATAAAGATGTAAAAATCCTAATCTTATAAAAGTTACTAACTTATGAACTATCATGTGCTTCATTTAATGGTAAGTCTTACTTAGTCTCCTGTATGTGTTTTCAAGTTTAAGCCTAAAACCAGCTTTACTTAGTAGAAAGATGGTCTTCAAACCCTTTAGAGATCTGCTGAATATGGCATTTAAAATGTTAAATAAAAATATTTCTCATCATAGACAGAATCACTTACTCTTAGTGGGAATCCTTAATGTCTCCATAGAAGACAGAGGGGCAGTATGATTCCACCTGAGCTGTGGTAACACTAACCACTGGGCAAACTATCCTATTCTTTACCTGTTGCTAGGCCCTTACACAAACTGTAGACATTTTTTAGGTTGGTTGCCATACTTTGATCAAAATAAGGTCAGATTTTCCAAGTTTGGCTACAGGAAACAAAATCTCTTAGACAGACCTGGGTCTGACAGCCAAAGGCCATGCTGCTTTGTACGATAGCTGGAGATCAAGTGTTGTCTTATATGACAGCCAAAGACCTATGACTACTGCCCCCAGTAAAGCCATAAAGACCACAGGAGTCTATGGTAACAAATCTAGGTAGTGGATAAGTTGCTGTCATTTTAACTGATACTTAGGTCATTTGGATTATACATTCTGCTATAATTTATCTTTCTCAGGTCTCTGATGATATTGACTAACTATAGCTTTAATAGCAGCAAGCACATCAGTTCTTTTTCCAAAGCTACAGCCGTTTTATTAGTTCACTTGATAGGTGAAAATCAAGCCTCAGGACTCACTGCCTCCAGCAGAGAAAGACAGTTTACCTTGCCACCTGACTCTGAAAAGAGATAAACTCACAAAAAAGATTTCAAAGTCACTTTTTACTATTTCTTTATTTAAAGAAACTAGCTTTAAAATGATTATTCTCAGTAATCAACCACTGGTGACTTGTGGTAAATAATTGGCTAAAAAAATTAGTTTAAGGTTTCTCTAAGTTCTGAGGGTCTAAGAAAGTACTCTAAGGCATATAAATACAAGTTGTAAAAGTCTAAGGAAGTGACTTAAGCTATGTAAAAAATGTTTCAGATTTCTTTCTATCACTATGATATTGCTAAGCCCTGATTATTATTATCAGAGTCACAAGCTCAAGATTTTAGATTTCCTTTGGTTGTCTTCTAAGTATAGACTTTAATATGCTCCTCACTGTACTAAAAACATCTCTGTTCAATCTACATTTCTAGCCTTTTGTGAAGTGACCAACCCTCTGTGAAGTGAGTTTATACTTTTAACCCAAGATCATTTTTGAGTCCCCAAGCTTCTACTATGACTCAAAGGCATGAGTCTACTGCCTTTTCTACAATGTGGATTTCAGTACAGAGTATAAACAGTGGTATTGCTAACATATTTAAAACTTTCATCTCTTTTTGTAAACTTAAAAAAATCTTGTAAGCATCTGGGAATCAACTTGAATCGATCTCTCACAGGTCAAATGGACTCCAGAGAAGGATTGTCTTTCCAGTCTGTTTCCACAACCTGCCTATTCCTCATATTGCTGAGGTTGGAGTCTCTCCCCTTGCTGTTAGGACTCCCATCCCCCAACTACCAGAATCATGGGCCTGGAAGTTTAAAATGTATACCCAAGATAAAAAAAAAATTCCCCTAAACTCCTTGGCTTTATCTTCTGTCCCTAGTCTATCTGTTCCAGCAAATTCCAAATCCACCATAGATTGCTCTAGTAATTCACCAGCTCCAGGAGTTACCTTGAAATCTGCATCCTGAATATCAAAGTGGCTAGCCCCAGGTGGTCCACCAACACAGACAGCTACAAAATAGTCCCCACTTCCCTAGGCCAGACACTCCTGCCAGCAACCTATACAGAAAGTTAAATAGCCTGCTTTTCCTGGCCTTTGCCATTATTCCAGCTCTCTTGGGTAACGAAAACGACACCCCAATGCCAGCAGGAAGTAGTCATTAAGAAGATTACATTGCCTTTTATCATTATTTGTTATCATCCAGAAGGTTGGGATGTTAGGTTTCAAACCCAGGACAAATGGCTGAGGTGCCTACTGAACATTTCAAAGTGAACCAGCCTGCTAGGTTCTCCCTGAATCTCTTAATCCCTACCTGTTACAGGGTCTTCCTACCTGGCACACTCCATCCCCTACCCTAAACTTCCCAAGCCCAGGGTTTGGGTCACCCTTCTCTCAGAGGCTTTTCTCTATATAATCTGGCCATTTTGGTTATCTGTCCTCTTTTGGGCCTCCTGGCTGCTGTACCTGGCTCCCCTTTCTCTCCTGTGCTTTCTCCTCCTGCCTCTTCTCACATGGCTCAGGGTCATGTTCAATCTGGACTTTTCCCTGATGTCCCTACCTCTTACTATGCTTTCCTACATACCTACAATAAATTTTCTCCTCCATCATACCTAGGATCAATCATGTTTTTTCTTATTTCTTTTTTTTCATGACCTATATTGGGGATTTTACTTTGTTAAGAGATATCAGAAGACAATTTTTCATGATAGCATCTCATGACAGACTATTTCTAGGCTCTTGAGATAATGTCTGTTTTGTCATTGGATCTTGGTTATACCTCCTTAAATTTTCTCATAGATTCTAGAGGAATTACATGATCACAGTTCAATATAAGAAGGTTTCTCTATTTCATCCAATAAATGTTTATAATCCCTTATAAATTTAAAAGTTCATATAAATAATAATAAAAGAAAGAGTGAGCCTGTGCAGAATTTATTTTAAGCAGCTTCCCTTGAACAAGGATAAGCACGTGTGAAGGATTAACAAATCCCAGATTACATCCATATTTTAGGGATTCAGAGCAGCATCATAAACAGTGAGCTGAAATCTGACAAGTACATGTGAGCAGAGTGCAGGCCGACCCCCTTTCTGCCAGTGGTGAGAAGCCAAGAGAAGGCCTCCTTGTTCATTGTGTTTACATTCAGGAGAGGGGAAGGAGGGGAAAGAAGAAAAGAGGGCAACATTTTCATCTATTTCAAAAGGTCAGAATTTCATGTTTTCTTCTCAGTGTTAGTAAGTATCTACTCAAACATGGTTCTTAGATCATTGGGTGAGAGATATACAGGTGTTTAGAAACTTATGAGCTCTACTTATAACTTGAATACAGGGTGTCCTCTCCAGACTAATTGCTTTGAGATTTGTTTTGTAAGTAATATGGTAGAATTGGGGTTAGAAAAAGTTCTCTTAAAATAACATGGGACTTCCTCTTCATCTTCCCCCTTTGTCCTCTCGTCCCTTCCACTCCCTGTTCTCTATTCCCCTCTCCCCCCTTTCCCTTTCAGCAAAGGCTATTTCAGTGGCATGTGAAAATCAGGTATATCATGGAGGTCTGAGAAATGAAGGCAGGTTGGTGACATAAAGGTTATTAAAACACCCAGAAAAGAAAATAAGATTGCTTATAAAGTTCTCTATCACCTTACAGCCTTAGAAAATTGTCTCTAAGCTTATAGCACAGATTGCTGTAGTCTGTTCTACAAATCCATCCTACACCAGGAGCTGAAGATGAAACCACAGATTTCAGGTTGTATTTATTTCAGTTAAAGAAGTTAAAATGATCTCACTAAATGAATGCTTTGCGTATAATAAAAAGTTTTAGTCATTTTGCTAAGAATAGTCTTGGTCAAGAGATTGAGCTTGACACACCTGCCACCACATGGGATCTGAGGTGACCTCACCTTTGAAACATGAAGAAGAACCCTTTTATCTCTTTCTCCGACTCATGCTTTCCTCATATCATGAACTGATTTATAAGCCGAATTTTATTTGTGTGTGCAAAATGCATACCCTTTGTAGTTTGCATTTACACAATCTTTGAAACAACCTCCCTTAGGATTGTATGACAGGACAAGCTCTTGTCTAGGGGCAGAGGGCCCTCACCTTTGTGCAGAAACTGTGGTATGTGTGGCACAGGTCATTTATTAAAACCTCTCTCTGTTTAAACTATGAGGAAAATTTACAAGATGACCAGATTTACCTTATCTCCCTAATCTCCAGAAAATATGTTTCAGTTGATTCCATATTGGAGGGCTGGGAAGACTGCTTAGTTATTAAAGTACTTTTCATGGAAGGACCAAAGTTTGAATCCCCAGAATCCATGTACAGGTAGGCATGGTAACATACATCTATAAGCCCAGAGCTCTGTTTTTTATTTAGTTTTTAGGAGTTCATATATGCATACAAAGTATTTTGATCATATCCAGTGTCCATTAACCCTCTTCAGTCCCCTGATTCTCTCCCACATCTCCCTCTCAACTTCGTGTCCTATTCTTTTGTTTGTTTGTTTTGTTTTCATTTTCTTTATAACCCACTGAGTCCAAAGATTACTGTTCATATGCACATGGGTGAAAAGTCATCCACAAGATTTTGGCTGCAGATAATGAAAGACATGTGTTATGGTCTAAATTTCAAAATTAGCAACATGGATAATCTCTATCATCAAAGTTTCAAAACCATTTTTCTTCTGTGTTGAGAAAGGTTAAAAATGTTAATTATAACCCTAAGATGCCTCCAAAAAATCAGAGCAAAAAAATCAAAATTCAAATTTTAAGAACCTTACAAAATTCATGCTCTGTTTGAGTAATTTTTGATTATGTAACATACATTCATTTTGATACAAAAAACAAACATGTATCAAATGTAATTATATCCTCCTAGGGAAAAAATTTACTTATCTTTTGGAACATGTCTCAAATATTAATAGATGGCCAGTGTTGATGTACTATACAAATGATAATTATGTGTGGAAATAGTCTGGCTATGTAACATGATAGAACCATCCAATGTGTGAATGTTTCAAGCATCATGTTCTACTCTACATGCAGATATACTTTATTTCTGAAGTAAAAGGAAATTAGTGAACATTATCTTTAAAAAAAGTAGCAAGAAAAATACAAGTCATTGCAAATATTCCTTTCTAGAAACTATTTACATAGTGTGGATTTGCTTTCTGCATTTTGCATGCATTGGCTAGAGATCAGCAGACACTTTGTGCGAACGGTTTTGGATATAGATTTTCTCGTTCATGACCTAGTCTGCTGCTGCAGTTTGAAAGTAGATAATGCGTAAACAAAGGAGTGTGGCTATGCTTCAACAAAAGCTTACTTACAAACAAACAAAATCAGTACTTGCAGGCACTGTTTGAAATCACTTCCCATCCTCCCCCCAGACTGAGGTTACATCACATCAGAAAGTCTGTCTATGGAACATGCATGTGCATAGAGGGAGACATCATGGGGATAGGCAGAAACTGGATGCTAGGGAAGTTCCCAGCAATCTACTAGGACAACCTGAGCTTAGACTACTAGCGATAGTGGAAAGGGTGCCTGAACTGGCTTTCCCCAGTAATCAGATCGGTGAATACTTCGTCATCATAGAGCCTTTGTCCAGTAACTAATGGAAGTAGATGCAGAGATCCACAGCTAAGCACCAGGCCAAGCTCTAGGAGTCCAGTTGAAGGGAGAGAAGAGGGATTCTACGAGCAAGAGGCATCAAGATCATGATGGGGAAAACTACAGAGACAACCAAACCAAACTAGTGGGAACTCATGAAATTTAGACCAACACCTGTGGAGCCTCCACGGGGCTGGACTAGGCCCTCTGCATAAGGAGACAGTTATGTAGCTTGATCTGCTTAAGGGGCCCTCTGGCTGTAGGATCAGGATCCATGCTTGGCATATGAGCTAGCTTTTTGGAGCCCATTACCTGTAGTGGGACACCTTGCACAGCCTTGATGCAGGGGGATGGTCTTGGACGTGCCTCAACTGAATGTATTGGCCTCTGCTGACTCCCCATGGGAGGCCTTATCTTCTTGTAGTGAGGATAGGGGGGCTAGGGGGAAAGGCTGGAGGGGCAGGAGGAGTGAGGAGAGGGATCTGTCATTGGTATGTAAAATGAATAAAAAATTCTTATTAAAAAAAGAAACATGTATATGATAGGTCAACGTTTTCTTTTCACATGTGTATACCATAATTTATACTTCAAAATTCTATATTACTAGACTTTATTTTTTCTATAACTTTGATGAAAAATCTTTGTACACAATTCTGTGTGTGTGCTCTTGACTTCCACCATACAATAAATTTGTAGACATCAACATTTTGGATCAAATGGAGTGAATACTTCTTACAACTGAGAAATATTTTGCCAAATCACCTTACAGAAAGATCACAATCCCCCAAAAGTTTTAGTAACTATTTCCTACACATTCACTGTTTTGGGTGTTTAGACATTTAATTCTTCTTTTAGTCTGTGTTTCTTCACCAAAAATACATCTTTGTATGTTTCTAGGCAATTTTGTAAGTTTCTGTCTGTAAGCTTCATTTTACATTTCCTTTGTCATTGTACTGGCAAGAGTTCCATTGGTTAAGAAGAGTTCTTATGTATGTGAAAACAACATCTTTTCACACCCATGTAACAATCTTTCACATTCTTTTTTCCCCTTTAACATTTGATTACAGATTTTTATTTTCATTGAAATATCTTAAAATACCTAGTAAATCACATTTTAAATATTTTAATCATTAAACTACCTTTCTACTGGCTATAGGTACATGGTAAAATTCATTAAAATTTTTAATCCAGCTGGAAATTGTAACAAATCTTGCATCAACTATATATATATATATATATATATACCCCCCCCCCCCCCCCCCCCCCCCCCCCC
>CABHPQ010147262.1:53190-98584 GCA_902168405.1 Peromyscus aztecus
TATATATATATATATATATATACCGATTGTTGAATAAGTACTTACATGGGATTCTACCTTTGTGCATATTCAACTCTGCTATGCACTACAATGTTCTGAGTATTTTATTGTTTTGAACATATTTTGGTGTCTACCCTCTCTGGATAGTTACTTTCATTGCTTATTGTTTCTTCCTGTTCCACCATCCAGTGCATAGCTATGATATTAACAAAGTAAACACAGCAGTAATGCCATCTCTCCTCACTAGGTTATTGCACCATGTATAGTAGTTTAGATTTGAACATCTTGAGTTCATTTCTTTGTAAGTATTTTAGGAGCAATCCTCTCTTCAGGTCTTTTACAAAGTCTCTTTTCTTGAGCAAAACTCAGAAGAGGGACTTCCAGGAAGTACTAAGATCCCTGCTGGTGCAGTTGACCTCAAGTCTACAGTTGTTGCCCTTCGCATACTCATTTTAGCCTCTCCTTGCTCTTGGTAAGGACCTCTGCTGGCTTGAGTAGCTTCACTAGTAGTCTGTCCTAGACCTTCGACTATGAAGTATTTGAGTGTCTGACCAGCTTGCCCTTCACAGGCCAAGATGGGATTGCTTTTGATGGCAGGCAACAGCCTGTCAGGGAGTACCCATGTGCATCCCTTGATTCCAGACACAGTCCTTCCCCTCCTTGCCTGTTGGCTCAGGGGCATGCAGTCTAAGTTACCAGGTAGTTGTTTTCTTGAAAGTACATTGCTGTTTTTGTCATATAATGAGGACAATTAAAGTCAGAGATCTCATATTTTAGGAACAAGAACTATTAAATTTTTAACTCTATCACTGGAAATAAGTATAATGTAACCATTGTTTCTTCTGATCCTTGGTACATAGACCCGAAACATCCACATAATACAGACACAGTCCTATTAATGATGATGATTGTGGTTTTCATCCTGCATGATTGCTGTTCATCTTCACACACTGTTGCCTCAGAGCTGGTGCCTCAGTTTTACCTTTCCATTCCACCACTCTATCAAGAGAGTAGATCCCAGGGATTTAGAAGCCAATAGGATTTAGTAGATTGTGTGCCAATTGTCAGATATTTCTCATGAAGCTGTTCCCTTTGTCCAAGGAGGTTTTATGTGGCAATCCTCGTCAGAGAATCTAACTCTGTGAAACATTCAGAGTGAAGATCTGGGTGAGATTCTGAGGCATAGAAATATCCAGAAGAGTATCATTTCTTGTAAAGAACATGTTTTTGGCTCTTTTGTAGCTTACTTTCTGCTAACTAACTTTTGTCCCCTTGAGAGAAGGCACCATATTGGGTCTTTTGCACTCTGTCCTTATAATAGACTTTTGTTGTGCTCACTCGACTTCTTTAGGAGTGGTTGGCCAATCATTACTAATAGGTAGAAGTTGTGTTTCCACCAGAATCTAGTCCCCCCATCTGCAGTTACATTTTGAATTGGCAAGTTGCAGATGAATTTGCTGTAGCTTTGCTCTAGAACCATTGGAGTTCTGCATTGTGATTGTCCTATGGAGAGTTGCCAAAGACCCCACAAGGATCTTTTTTTCCCCTATCACATGCACCTCTGATATCTGGGAATCCCAAGGTCATATAACCTAAGTGGCAAGGCTTCCTATAGCACAGCTTGGATGTGTTAGAGGGATTTCCACATCCAGTAACATGGAAAGATGATAGCATCTCATAACACTTGGTACTGTCTAGAGAACTATTCTCAGCTATAGTGTATTAATAGAAATGAAAAAGCCTTTTAAGAGTTGAGTTGCATCCTCTGAAGTTGGAGATATGAGATGCAATGTCTTTTGCTTGTCTATACTTTCCAGAGGAAGTTCTCCCAAACATTGACCTACAAATCCCCAATTTACTCTGATAAGATAGGCCCTATATTGTTGCAGGTTTTATTCTCAAGGTGTGTTAACAAGGCCTTCAACATATTTCATGTTTCCCATTGTATAAATCTACTGATATAATGGACACATATGGCAATCTTTAGTGCTTCTGGATAGTAAACAACAACAACAATAACAAATTATTTGGTTAGTATTCAAACAGAGGTGAGAGAGTTAAATACAGTCCTGGGACATGATTTGAGATATACTGTGCACATTTATTGATTTTGCTAAGTTTGGGGAATATTAACTTTATTTAATATCTTGCACTGTGTACATAATATTTTTAAATATCAAATTCATCAAAAATGAACTTAGTGAAGAATGTGTATGGTGATTAATAAGAAATACATGGACAGAATGAGTATCCACAGATGAGACAGGAAGACTATTTATGATAGAAAGAATCCAATCTTACATCAGAGTACATGGAAGAAATGATGGTGAAGACACAGGCAGTGTAGGGTGCTGGTAAAATGTACCACTGACTAGGGAGAAGACTAAAGGCTCCTCAAGATAAAGAAAGGATTAGAATACAAATATCACTGTTTTGGTTGTGTCTAAAAAGGAGAGATTGAGAAATGGGTTTATGCCTAATATCTTCAAAATTCTCTGAGACAAGGGCAATGCCATTGCTGAGAAAGATGGGGCAGCAGAGGTGAATGGCTTGTGAATGTTGAACTCAGCCAAGAGGCTAACAGTGTTCCCAAAGCCACAGTACTGAAAGGCCCATCCTGTGGCAGCATTCAGAAGCCCAGGGTAAACTTGGGGGGAAAAGTAGTAACTGGAGAGATCTAAGACTGAGAGAAGTCAGCGGAGGTGTAATAGAAAGATGGTGAAAATGGGAAGAAAAAAGAACAATGGGCAGAGGGAGTCCATGGTAGAGAGGCACAGTCAATAAAGAGAAATCCTGGCCAATGTTGCCTGTCAAGTGGTACTATTGACTGGATGAGGGCAGCAAGCACCTTGGTTGGTATAGTGAGGGCTGAGACTTGCCATGTCCCCAAGTCTAGACAAACATCTGCTACAGTGCACAAGGAATGATACAGTATGATCAATGATATCAACCCAGGGATGATAAGACTATAGGTTATTCTATTCAGTGACTAATGTGTTGCCTTGTAAAAAAGAAGAGGTAGAACATCTTTGAGGGAAATGAGATTTATCCAGTGACCAGGACATAGGATGATGTGACAGACACCAGCCTCAGAGTTAGATTCAGACTTGGACATGTGTAATGGGAACTGAACTACTTTAAAATGGTCAAGCATCTCTCTGTAAAGGAGGCACACACAGGATACATGACACCTGCAGATTGCCCCATGCAGTGCTCTTGCAAACTGCTTGAGGGTTCTAAAAAGACAACCATATTTTATATCCATTCCAGGGTTTTATGAATAATTCTATCAATGTGGCAGTCATAGGCTGTGACTATAGTGATGGTCTGTGCTTGGTATAGAATTTATTTCTTTGTGCAGCCTAAATTCGCAGAATTCCAAGCTGGTCTCATTAAGCACATTATGAATTGGTGGATGTGCAGAAAGCAAGTATGAGCATTAAGTGAGCCTTCATAGTCAGAAGAAATCTGATCACAGCCAACACAGTTTAGCTAACAGTACATCAAAAAGCTCTCAACTTTACTTCATTTTTAAATTATCTTGACTATAGTTTTTTCTTTCCCCTTTCATTTGTTGATTTACCCAAAGTTATATATAACTATAACTATATATATATATATATATATATATATATATATATATGTTATTTCCCCCCAAACCATGAAGCACCTTCTACATGCATGACTTTCTGCCAGGGGCTGTAAAGGGAAGATGAATATCAGCCAATGTGTTTCTGCCTTCAGTGGCTTAAGGCTCTAAAAATAAAGTATATGCACAAAGAGCTATATACCAAGTCAGAGTCCAATAAAGAATTTATGAATGATATTAAGATTAACTTTCCTTATAAACTTAATAGAAAATACTCAGTGAAATTGATCAGACACTCCTATGTGTTGCTGATGCATTACAAATGATACATACTTTAGGGAAGAATTAATTTGGCAATATATATCAAAGGCAGATGTATTTTACTATGCAACATTGTTCTGTGTGTTAGGCATGAGGGCTTAGGTCTGGCTAGAATGGGTTATTGGAGAAACTAGGCATAAGAGTGTGCTAGAGGCCACAGGGAATGGTCTGTATAAGAAAGGTCATCAGAAGTTGTCTGTGGAGAGAGGCTTGGGAAAGCCGTCATGACAAGATGTGAATGCGAGATTCATGCAACACGTTCCTGGCACTTCAAAGCCTTTCCAGATTGTGTTTTTTTATATTCTATTTGTTTCCTTCATGGTGCAATGCATAGCCCCTCAAGGTCCCAGTGTGCCTAGGAAGGTCACTTCATATAAACTGCTGGCATTGCTTTTTCATACTATACTTATTAATCTTTTGTTATGACACTGCCTGCACCTTATGTCCTCAGGTTTCTCACAGGTACTGCTCTATAACAGCACACTTGTCATTACACATAACCATCTGCACTGCTCAAACTTACTGGCATTCTAGAAGCAGATGTAAGTTAGACCTTGAAATCCCACTGGAAAGTTCCAGAGTAAGATGTGGCCAGAGTAAGGCCTCTAAGTATATTGTCATTGGCTAGAAAAATGGATGGTTATCTGAGATAGCTCAGGCAAGGACCCTGAAAGCCAAAGGTGGTGTAACAAAACTGGGGGTTACATACACATCTCCTTCTAGGCTCTGTTTGAGGTGACATATTTCATTTAGTCACAAAGTCCAGGATGTAGCAAATGTTTTATGTTTCTCCATTAAACTCTAGAAAGCAATAAAAAGGTAATCTACAAAACGTTGCTCTTTAAAATTTATTTCACTTGCCTAACAGATGATAAGTCCTAAGTGCTATAGGGTGGCAAACAATGAAAGCTGTGGGCAGCCTGGGGCTTATGGTAGGAGTCCAACGAACAGAAAGAGTTGTTTTGAGAATGGTTGAAGAAAAACTCTATAGTCACTGTGTTTATGTGATAGATGTATAGGCAATTCCTTTATACTTTATTTATGTTTTTTTGTATATTATTATGAAAACTAAACTTTTAAAATGACTATCAACAAATGGAAAAGTGTTTTACTAGAAGATACAAACAAGTTTTATTAGAGCATGAGAGGAAGTTCATAATGGTCATTTAAGTCATAGGATGTGGTCAGTAAATGAAATATGTGTGGGCTGTTTCCAACTGTCTATCTTGTCTGGAGTTGTACTAACCCTGTCTTGAGAAATTTTCAGTCTCCCTCATGCTGCTGCTGATGAGTCAGCCCACACTAACAACTGCAGAACAGAAGGACCAGCTGCCAGACCTGGGTGTTGAGAAGACCCATGCAGAGAAATGCTTTGGTGTGCACCTGGGAGGCTGAGGAGAATGTCAGCATGCAGAAGCTAGGGATGAATATGAAGTGCTGTGCAAGTGTTGAGCTTGCTGGAGATGAGCTGAGATAGGATAGCAGATGGGATGGGAAATAGCAAAAAGTAACCAGCAGCAGAAGGAAGGGTGTTATGGGGTGGGGCAGTCTCAGCTGTCAGTTGCAATAAAAGGAAAAAGTATTGGTCAAAGTGATGTCATTGTTGACTTTTTTAGAAGGTCCTTCCAGTCCCCTCCATTCTTTCTATTCTGGCATGTGGACCACTAGCTCTCCTTCCAGAAGAAAAGTAGTCCTAAGGTCATTTGCTTTCCTGATGTGACACTACATACTCCCCATTTTCAAATGACTTCCAGAAATTCCTTGAATGACCCCTAGAAGCGACAGGATATTTATGTTCAGTGGGTGTTAAATGAAATGTTATCTCTATAGAGAGGAGACCATGTAACAAGTAAATAGTTGAAGCTAAACATTGAAAGGGCAATAGGGAAAACAGATCAATTAACTGAAGAAACAATTATGTGACTTAGCAAGGAAAAGCCTACTGATTTCTTTTTAGAACATTAAACTATATGATTTCTTTGAAAAACAAAATATTGGTTTATTCACCCATTACTAACTCTGATAGTAGAGGAAAAGTACTAACAAATGTTGAGGTAAGAGTGTTGGGCATAGGCAAAACCAACACGGACAGAGTCCAGACTTGAGGAGCCATGAGGTCTGTACTGTATGGGACCATTTTGATTGAATGGATGATTGGACAGACACACAAAAGGAGTGAGTGGGTGCTGCTGAAGAAATAGGAGAGAAAAATATATTGTATTTACAAATGCAATGTTTAAAAGATGAATGAGAATTAGAGCAATACCTTCATGTAGTAATATTCATACACATGATATGGAATGTTACTGTATTTGAAGGAATGACAGGTGAATTAGAGAAATACTTTACTTAAGAAAGAAGCTTTATGTCTATCATCAGGGGCCTTGGCTGTTTGCATTGATGGACTTGAAACATTGCCTTGATTTCAAATCTTCTGTTCACCTGAAGATTGTCATCAGATCAGATTCATTCAGACAGTGTGGTAGTTTGAATGTAATTGGCCCCCATAAGTTCAGAGGGAGTGGCTATTAGGAGGTGTGGCTTTGTTGGAGGAAGTGTGTCACTGTGGATGCAGGCTTTGAGATCTCATATATACATATATGCTCAAGCTTACTTCCTGTTGCCTTTGGATCAAGATGTAGAATTCTCAGTTCCTCCAGCACCATGTCTGCCTGCATAACACCATACTCCCAGGTGCCATGCTTCCTACCATGATGATAATGGACTAAATCTTTGAAACTATAAGCTACCACTTCAATTAATTTTTTTCCTTTATAAGACACCATGGTCATGGCATCTGCTGACAACAACAGAGACCCTAAAAAGACAGACGAATGACAGGATTTCACCATGTGAATGGGCTATGGGCTTCCTTTACTGAAGCTGCAAGGTCACTGCAAGTATGACATTTTTCTTTCCTCACTTGCCTGTGTCCCTCTGTCATGGAAACGTTAAGGAGTGGTACCCTTTCAGATCATGGCTTATTGTGGACAACAGTCATCACTTACTGCAGTCTTTCCTTCCTATTATTCCTTCCTCCCATGACTTCTAACCTTTGTCTCCATCTGTGCCATCTGAACATAAAAAAGCATTTGCTTCCTATCTGCCACCTTGGTAAAGGCTAACAAGTAAATACAGTCTAGAATATGATGCCCTGGAATTTGGCAATAGTGAGATGAGAGCAACGAATTGTGCAGCAGGTGACTCATCTTTGAGATGAATATTGTACAGGAACCTCCCAGTATTGACCACTGAGAGTTGAGAACAGGAGAGGTACAGGGTTGGGGAAGAATATTCTAATACCTCCTTTGACCTTGTGTATAGGCACCTCTAGCCCACCCCAGACACACACCACGTGTGCCTAGGTTTTGCTTTGTAGAACAGATATTTTCCACATTCTTTCCTCCATGATTTGTTTTGCTTCTACTTTTACCACGAAGAAATTCAAACCTGAAAATGCCATTCTGGGATACCACTGGCAATTGGCCAGTAAATTTGCCCAGTACATTTTCTCATATTCACATTGCTGTGTCTGCCTTAATAAATTCTGGAGCTCTACTGCTCTTTACAGTTGAAGTGTTTTTCATATTTTATTCCAGTCAAATCTCTAGAGAAAGTTTGGGTTTGCCAGGATGTCTGGAAAAGCACACCAATTGGAGTCAATTTCAAACTATTGTCTTCAGAAAATTGTGGACAATTTTTACCACTGAGTGACCTAGCAAAACCCTGAACTATGCTGCCCATTTGAAATTATGGAATGTAATACTAAATTCCTCTATAAACCTGTTTTCAATAAAAGAAAAATGGCATTGGTTAAAGAACTTTGAATCCACCAAAAATTGTTTATTTATCTTAAAAACATCCATTCCTGATGATAGTTCTATTCTTAAAGTCATTTCATAAAGAATTTCACCCACTAAAATATAAACTATTTAATGATTCAATGGCTCTGTCCTTTTGAATGTTTTAATACTGTGTGTGTATGCATGTGTACATGCCACAGTCTGTGTGTTGGGGTCACAGAACGACATACAGAATCTGTTTGCTCCTCCCATCATTGAGTCCTAGAGATTGAACTCAGGTCATCAGGCTTGGCACCAAGTATCTTCATATGCTGAGTCATGCCCCCAGACTCAATGGCTCAATCCTTTAATTGCCCAAAGTGGAGAACTGGTAAAGTTACATACCACCATACTCTGCCAATAGATATTATAGGTGTTGCAAAATGGAGTTCTGAAGTATTAAAACTGTTTGAGGCTTGAGTTGTGCCAGGTTTGGAGTTTAGGGCTTTCCATATCTTACTTTATGACAACAGCAGTTTATGAGATACATGATATTGTTGGATAGATAAGAAAACAGATTTAGATAGAGAAACTGGTTCTGGTTAGAATGGAGACTTGAGCCAGGCGGTGATGGCATACACCTTTAATCCCAGCACTCGGGAGGCAGAGGCAGGCGGATCTCTGTGAGTTCGAGGCCAGCCTGGGCTACCAAGTGAGTTCCAGGAAAGGCGCAAAGCTACACAGAGAAACCCTGTCTCGAAAAACCAAAAAAAAAAAAAAAAAAAAAAAATGGAGACTTGATGGCACAGGTATTGAAACCCTGAAGGCTCTGACCCAAAAGCTCCTGTTGCTGAGCTACACTTGCCTTCTAAAATCTGCCAGGAGTGCTTGTGGAGCAGCGTCTGGAGGGAAAACAAAGAGTGGGGGACAATTTAAGGAACACATATGACTCAACCGAGAGCCACATAAACTTTAGTCCCACTTGTTCCTGGTGTACATCCCTCTCTGAAAAGGTCTGTCCTTTGCTACAGTTAACTTTGTGCTGTGGCCTAGCATGCTCTTTCCTAAAATAAGTAGGCACAGAGATTTAGATTATTTGTTTTGGAATTACATGTTCATAGTGTCAATCACAGGTTAGAAAATAAAAATACTCAGACTGTTGCCAAGTTGCTCATGGCTTGATGCTAATCATGTACAGGGATGTGGTGGGAACCTTCAACAACCCATGGGCACTTGGTTACTCACAGAGCTCTGTGGTGGTTTGAAAGAAAATGGCCCCAAAGGGAGTGGCACTATTAGGAGGTGTGGCCTTGTTGGAGGAAGTATATCACTATAGGGTTGGACTTTGAGGTCTTTCTTACTCAAGCTTCTCTCAGTGTGACTGTCAGTCAATTTCCCTTTGCTTGCAAGATGTAGGACTCTCAGGTATTCCTACAGCACCATGTCTGCCCGCACACTGCCATGATCCCCATCATGATGATAGTGGACTAAACCTCTGAAACTGTAAGCAAGCCCCCTCAACTAAATGTTTTCCTTATAAGAGTTGCCATGGCCATAGTGTCTCTTCTCAGCAATAAAACCCCAAACTAAGACAAGCTCATAATGACAGCAAGTGTGGGACTGATGTGATCCTTACATTCTCCTCGCTGCCACACACACCAGGCTGTGAGGTGTCTTGCTGGTTTATTTTAAGCACAGATATTCTTAGGCTATTACACATAAAAGCATTTTAAATTTAGGCTGAAAGAGTGAAATAGAAAACAGAAAAAGAGAGAGAGAGAGAGAGAGAGAGAGTTCATAGAATTGCCTGTGCTTTGGGGGGGGGGGGAAGTTAAGTCACTGTGTGTTTGAAAAGACAGGCTGCTCTCTGTGAGATTTAACTGAGAAGAAATCTAGTCCCTTTTGGGAAAAGCTCTGAACCTTTCCACTTAAATGTGTGGGAGAATGTTTTCTCACAAATACTGTTATATAGGACAAAAGAAAACCATTTATATGGCATTAAAAAAATTCAAGTCATATTGAAGCTTGAGAATCCAGACTGGGTTAAAATGAAACACCAACTTGTAGCCTAGAGCACTAGAAAAATTAAAAATGTGTAATCTGCCTTATATACATGTAGAGTCAGTGTTAGCATGTGTGAGTTATTTGTGGCTTGGGCACTGAAGTAAATGTTTCAAATAATAAAGGCATGGAGGGGGAAGCCCTGTGGCCCCCTGCTCAGTCACTCCATGACCCAGCCTCAGTTGATTCAACTTTGCAAAGAGGGAATTAGACTAGACAAGAGCTAGTTATGGTGTGTCAGGTGCTAAATATTTACTCGTGATCCAGAATACCTTCTGTTTGTTATCCGGAGTCTTTTCAGAACCTTGAAATGTACATCTGACTATTGTGCCTAGTTTCCGATAAAGGACTCCTAAATCCTTGGAAGTTTCTGAGTGACAGGAGGTATGCTCTTCTAATAAGGTGATTCTGGATGCACTCCTGGATAGTTTTGAGATGAGAGGTGGCATCTAGAGAGATCAAACCTTCTTTAGAAATCTAGAGTATCCAGTCACATTTCCCATAACCTTCAGAAGATGAGAACCCTTCAGATTGATTGAACAATTAACCTTTTTTTTTCCACAAGAAGAAAACTCCCCCAAAGCCCTATAGTAAAGAGGTTAGATAGTCATGTGCTGAGAGATAGCAGCTCTACAAGATGGAGGCTATTATCCAGGGTGCCTGTGTATCTTATTCTGTACCTCTGCATATGGTATTTCATTTACTTCTTATAATAAAATATTCTGTATCATAAGCATCTGTTATAAGCAAAGGACTTTCCTAACTCCATTGGCCATTCTAGCACATTACTGAAACTAAAGAGAGGATGGAGGAACTTTGTGTGATTATAGCTGCCCTGTCTGAAGTTGTTGTGGTCAGGAGTTTGTGGCTGCCCTTGAAGTATAGGCAGTCTTGTGGGACTAAACCTCTTATGTTTTGGAATATGATGTTAAATCCAGATAGCATCAGGATTTATTTAAATTGTAGGACACCAAACTAGAGGAGCTGGGAATGTAGTTATTTGTCAGAGGAAAATCCCCCCCCCCCCCCAGTGTCAGAAGTGTTCCATGAATAGCACTAGGTTATAGTAGAAGTCAACATAAACATTGTGGGTGAAATTTTAAATATATTAACACTAACCAAAGGACTATATTAATAAAGAGCATCTTTCACAACAGTTAAATAGTTTTGAGTGCACTGGGCCATGTTTGAATAGTAGATATTCAGCAAAGAAGGCTGGTATGGGCTAAACTCAGAAGGTAGGTAAAGGGAGGTACTCCCCTGGGCACAAGGTCTGGGAGGCATAGGATGAGAGGAAACTTAGAAGAGGATAGGAGAGGTTATAAGTGACAGAGGAAAAGACCATGCACATACTAGAGACCTAGAGACCAAAGGCTTACTTGTGTAGAACCCCTTCAAATTAGCCTTAGACTTGGCAATATCTGGCCAAAGCATATATAAGTGTATATAAATGCACCTTCCATGAGAACATCAGCCACCTACATGTCCAATGAGCATCAATGAAGTTGTTGATAATACTGAGGATACTGGTTATTATCATTATTGTCTGTAGCTAGAGTTTTCCTGCCTGGCCCACAGTCAGGACAAATCTCTGTCACCCGCCAGTCCCACAGCCACTCAGACCCAACCAAGTAAACACAGAGACTTATATTGCTTACAAACTGTATGGTCATGGCAGGCTTCTAGCTAACTGTTCTTATATCTTAAATTAATCCATTTTTATAAATCTATACCTTGCCATGGGCTCGTGGCTTACTGGCATCTTCACATGCTGCTTGTCATGGCGGCGGCTGGCAGTGTCTCCCTCTGCCTTCCTGTTCTCTCAATTCTCCTCTCTGTTAGTCCTGCCTATACTTCCTGCCTGGCCACTGGCCAATCAGTGTTTTATTTATTGACCAATCAGAGCAATTTGACATACAGACCATCCCACAGCAATTGTCCATAGGCTCAATATTTGACAGCATTCAAGAACTCCTAGGTGAATATGATAATGGAAGTAATGATGTTACTGAAAGTCTAGTAGGTGCTACTGGAATATCTGCTCTCTTCCTGCATCAGCAACAGTGAAGAGCTAAACTTAGCTCCATCTTTCCTAAAGACTCAATACAGGAGCTCTGGGCTGACTTCCCTGCTCTAAAGGCAGCTTCTTTTACTGAACAGTTTCTAGCTCCTGACCTTACTTATCAGAATGACATGGCTTTGTTAGAACTTCCTCTAAATAAGAAATTTGAGGAATATGTTTGACTCCTCTGGAATCTTGGTCAAGGCCCCAACTTGCTGGTTTCCCATGTATTCCTTGAGACAATAGGAGACACAGTTCAGTTTAAAGATGCTGAGGGACTTTTCAAGACATCTGCTCAATGGACAGAACAGTTCATCCATGAGTGATTCAGAAATTCCATTTCTTGTCATCTTTACATATTGAGGCACAGTTTTGAACATTGCTTCTGAGCAAGAGTCTTTCTTCACATACATTTTCTCCATGCTTTCTTGGGTCAAGAATCAACAACATCAAATTTTAGTTGACAAATTCTGCATCTTTAGATTCAAAGAGATATGACAGCCACCCCAGCTTGCAAGGCAGCATTCTCTGCTTAATTTTTTGACACCTAACTTTCTAATTTGGACATCCTTGGAGAGCATATGATATACACAACCAGTGGATCAATAACTCAATATTCCACTTCTCCAAAGTTCAAAGACTTGAGCAAGTCCCTTACTTCCATAGACTTGAGCCAAACAGGTCCGTTGCAGTGTAGGCAGACCTGTGAAGTTTCTCCTCTATGCAAAGCAAAGTCTGAGACATAGACTCTTGTGGTGGTACATTTTTCTGAAAGTATTTCTTGACTCCAAAGAAAATGAACTTTGCTGGGCCTTGCAGCCAAGGGAATGACACATCTTGAGTTGATTTAAGATGATGTACTCAACCTGTTATCTACTGTGTAGTAGGCCTGTTTAAATTTCACCTGCCTTGGGGATGTCGAGATCATGATGGAGAAACGTGCAGAGATGACCAGCCATACTAGTAGAAACCCATGAACTGTGGACTAATAGCTGTGGAGTCCCCATAGGACTAGACTAGGCCCTGTGGATATGGGAGACAGTTGTTTAGCTTGAACTGTTTGGAGGGTCCCTAGGCAGGGGGATCGGGATCCGTCCCTGGTGCATGGGTAGGCTTTTTGGAGCCTAGTGCCTAGGGTGTGACACTTTGCACAGCCTTGGTGCAGGGGGGAGGGGCTTGGACCTGCCTCAGTTGAGTGTGCCAGGCTCTGTTGACAACCTATAGGAGACCTTGACTTGGGAAATGTGGGGATAGGGGGTGTGTTGGTTATAACCATGGTGAAACTGAAAATGAATTGTTTATAATTATGTACCACCAACGTGTAAGTAAATATCAGCTAGCTATTCAGAGTGGGTATTTATAAACTCAAAACAGCAAATGGTTAATTGCCTGATAGAAAAAATATCATGTACTTTAATTAATCATTCCATTGTGTGACTCTTTCTCCTGTATCTATGGATCTTTCAGATGGGCTTTAAAGATGACTTGCCTGTTCTCATTTCTGGAAAGCCAAAGATAAGCACCCTACCACCATAATTCAACAGACTACAGAGCTTGGTAAGGGACAATTCAGCTGAAAAATGAAGTGATAAAGGATCATTTTATAAGGCATGTGACAGGTACCTCTACTACATTTAAACTGACTCTTATTGATTTCATAATCAAGATGAAGTGAAAAGACAGTGTGGAAGCATTTTTTCCTCCTTCCTTAATAATATAAGTGTTTCAATGACCAAGTAAATAACTGTTAAAGTTAACTTCCTTGAAGAGAGTAAAAAAATCACTCTTTCCAAACGAGTAAAGTCTAATTTGCTTCAAGCAAGTTTTGAATGTTATCTGTGAGCTCTATGTGGTTTTGAAAGCTGATGGTGCCTTTCTACAGCATCACTTCCATGTGTGAGAGCTTTCTGTTGTCCTCAGCACAGCTAAACTATTGTGAATAGTGTGCATGGTGTATTGCATACATAAATGAGAGTTTTAGGATTATAAAACATATCACAGCCTTTGTCCAAAATCCCACCAGTGACAGATGGCAAAACTAATATACTCATTCCTTGAGTTACTTCTAAGTCCCAAGGACTAGGTAGATGCTGAGATATTGGTTCCGTTCCAAGGAAAGCAGGAGGGACCAAAGCCTGGAGGCCTCTGGGGTTTTGGAAGGCAGACAAACATTAACCAAATGCATAAATATTCAACAATAAATTGTTTTATGGAAGACCTCTCTGATGAAGGGACATCCAAGCCTGAAGGGTAAATGAGTTAATCAGACAAGTGTGGTACAGAAGGGAAAGAGGTCAACCAGCTCTTCTCCAAGTCCTCCTCCATCATCCCCACTCCAGCTCCATAGAATACAAGGCTGTGAAAAGGGCCATCCAGAGTCAGGTCAGAGGTGCTTTCTACCACTGATTATGTGGGCCAGTGTCCTTAAAGTGGGATTCTGGACCAATGTGAACCTTACCTGGGGATTTGCTAAGTGCAGACATTTACTGGCCCCGAATGTCTATGAAGACTGACAAGTATGAAAACTGATAGCAGCTGAGTAGCTATAAGCCCCTCTGTGGGACAGTCAAGGACAAGCAAGTTGAAAAGTGTGCTTCTATGTTCTGTGTTACTTTGCAAGTCAATTTCTCCAAATCTCAATTTATTCAGCTACAAAATAGGGGTACCATTTTGAGAGTCAAGTGATATTTTAAAAATTCTTATATTCAATAAATGTTATGATTATAAAACATTACACCAATACCTTTTTGGAGTAGTAGCTCCTCTTGTGGTGGAAGTAAGGCACAGAAAGCAATTACAAAGTGGGGCTGGAGCAATGCCTCAACAGTTTAGAGCACTTGATGCTCTTGCCAAGGACCCTCTTCCACTCTCAGTTCCAAGGGATCTGATGCCCTCTTCTGGTCTCCACAGGCACCATGCAGGTACTTAGTGCAATATACATATATGCAGGCAAAACACTCATGCACATAAAAAAAGTTAAGGTATTTTTTAATAGCAATTACAAAATAGATAGAGATGTTTGTGATCCCAGCACTCGGGAGGTTGAGATAGGAGAATTGCTAGTTTGAGAATAGCCTGCCATAGAAAGAAAGAATATAAGAAAGGAGGAAGGAAGAAAGGGAGGAAAGAAAGAAGGAAAAAAGAAAAGGAAAGAAAGGAAAGGAAAGGAAAAAAGCAAAGGAAAGAAAAGGGATTAAAGTTCAACACCCTGAGATACCACATGACCGGGAGGATAAACCATGGTGTTCAACTTAACAGAGAGTGGTTCTTTCTGTTACATGCAGTTTGTGTCTCCCCATCGGTCCACCAGGAAAACAACATCACTGCTTGTTTTGGAGAATGTGAAGCCTGGGAATTTTAAAGCCACACGTCCAATTAATTAGCAATAGGTTTTTAACAAGCCCAGTGTATATTTTAGTGCATTTACACTGCCACTTAATATTTGCTAAAGTCTGTTCAGCCGATTAGGATCCAGCCATTGCAAAGGACCACAGGGAGCTGAATGGCTGTTGCTCACTGGCCTACTTGTAACCCAAACCACAAGGGTCACAATTATGGGATGCCAAAGGTGACTGCCCTGAGAGCTCCATGCACTCTGCAGCTGGGAGACAGCTTTGAAATTCTGCCTCTAGCTGCTGCAGCAATTAGAGTTTGGCTCTTTGGAGCTGACAGATAGCCAGAGTCAACTGCTGATTCACAACCTGTGGTTCATTAAAAATGCCAGTTCTATCTTCCTGGATTTTCAAGATGTGTCCTATACTTCTGCCAAGCTAATTTTCTTAATGTGAAAAAGGTGTGTGTATTCGGAACTCAGCTTGCTTGGAGATCTCAACAGAAGGCCACCCCAAACATATATCTTTCTTCAGCTATGTTCCCATCAAATCAGCCACAGCTGCAATCTGAGGGCTTAAAAGGGATAGTTGGCAAGTCATAGGCTGAGCTCAACCTTAGAGGAAAGTTCCATTCCTAGTGTGTTGTTAGGAACCGTGTGGTGGGTCTCTTTCCTCTGGCGGAGTGCAAAGTTGAAGGTATCTGTAGTGTAGGGAGCTGGGAGGTCTCGAATTTGTAGCTGTGAACCACAGGCTGATGGCATAAACATTTTTATTGCATGTGCTTATAAAAAATGTGTGATATATGACTAGACAAAAATATACCATGTATATTTCTATTACTGCACTTCTCTGAGAGGTTACCATGGAAGTTGCTTTTGCATTTAAAATGATAAATGCAAGAATATTTAAAAAATTTTTAAATGGATATAATCATGTTTTTCATTTTTTCTATGCCAAAGAAAAATGGGAGACTCTTGAGTGAGCCTCACCCATAGCAAACTTTAAAGCCAAATATACACACACCTTATAAATTAGAAACCTCAGGCTATCTCTTCAGCAGGCACAAGCAGCTGCTGAATAAAGAACAGATGATGTGAAGGACTCTGGCTCCCTCTCAGCCTGGAGAGACTCAAGTTGAAGATGGTGAAATACCAGAGGGCTACCAACCGTATCACATGCTGAACTGCACAAGATTCTGACTCAGTTTCATGGTCCTTCCTACATGGAACCACTAGGGTACTGATTTATTAACATTCATTACTAGTCTACATTAGGGGAACCAAAAAACACAGTCCCTTCCTCATTGTCCATGAAGTATAGCTCCTACCCCATCATTGTTGCATGTCAATAAAAAAGTCAAAATAATGAAAAAAAAAGAAAAAAAAGGAAATACAGCCACACTAGAATCCCTGCATTTTAGGAGAAAGTTCTCTCCACTGGAATGGGATACATAGTTTGTATTATTTGCTTTCATTGGTTTAAAGTGAAAGAATGACATAGAGACACAGCATGGTTTTTGGGAAGAAGACACATGATTGGGAAGAACATTTTGCTCCTTCCCCGTTCCCGTTTGGCCTTACATTCATGCTAGTGTTTCCTGGCTAGTTGGTACCTGTGCTAAATATGAGTTAGAGGAAATAACAGCTACCACTTGCAGCATTTTGTGATTTTGCATGTAAAATGATCATTTACTGTGGGGCTCTGCATCGTACAAACTTAGATGTTTAGCAGAGCTGGTTAACTGAAAATGAAATCCCTTTCTGTAGTGTAAAAATGGCATCGCTAGCAACTAAATTTGTGAACTAACGTGTCCCATTATGGGTAGTCAAGGCTCTGATTTTCCCCTATTATTCCACTTCAGAAGAAAATAATTAATATCTCAATAACAAAAATGCATCATGCAGACTTACATTATAAATTCAGAAAAGAAAATGAAGATTTTTATTGAAGTTTTGTTGGAGAATATTATAGCAGGTGAATCCCAAACTTAAATGCAACTTTATGAGGTCATAAATGCTACTATCATGTCATTTTTAGTTTATACATAATAGTTTTTCTTTTTTGACTTTGGAAATTGAACTTGGGGCTTTGCAAAGGGTAAATATGTGCTTTGCCACTGTCTATATACCCAGATCCTGTTTGAAACTGACACTTAAAACTATTTTAGATATTTTATATCTCCAGAAAGAAGCCCCTTTACCCTGCTTACTCCTTGTCTTTCTGCCACACCTGCCTTCCCCCTAGCCCCACAAAAAACTGCTTCCCAGTACTTCCTCCCTTACCAAGTTCCAATGGTGTGAGTCCTGAGATGGCTGATCCTCAGGTCTCTGCATCACTCACATTGTTCAGCCTCTCACAAAAGATCTGGAGGTCAGCACTAAGATTTCCTCCATGAACTCACTCTGCTATCTTATTGGCATCCTTCTCCCATACTACAGTGATTGGAATTTCTTTACCCTATTCAGGCCCCTTCACTTATGTTTTCTGAGAATATGATGGACCACAATATAAACATAGCAAGCATAAATTCGGGTTCATGGAAAGACTCCCTTACTGTTTAATTAATTTAAATTAAGCTATAGTTCAGGCTCTGTTCCTTGAGGTACATGGGCATTTTAATATTACAATCAATGTAATTCTCAGATTCTTATAGTGTCTTCAGAAAGTGAGTTCACATCCTTCTGCTATTGCCCGCCTTACAGATTCTCAGGCTGCAGGCACTCTCCCTGGTGGTCTCGTTCAGAAAGTGATTTCCTAGTTAGGCACAAAGTCAAGTGTGATTATCTAAAGTTCTTACAAAGATTTATCCTCACACAGATTTGGGGTTTTTAAAAATATTCTACGCCAAATATATAGCTTTTTCATGTTTATTTGCATGTATGTATATTAGTATGCATGGTGGAGGGTGGAAGTTTACACTACTGTGTTCATGTGTAGATCAGAAGAAATGGATCTCCCTCCTGCCATGTGTATTCTGGGGTAGAATTTAGCATGCTGGAATTGGTTAAGGTGGATTTGTCTACAGAGCTATCTCATCTCCCCAGATATTTTCCTTCTTTATACATAACTGTTCTGAGCTGTCTTTAAAGATACAAACAAAGCTGGCTTCCTTGAGAGGTACAAGCATCACATAGGTAGAAATGTACCTGCTCAAACAGAAATTTGAAGATAATTTAGTTCTCGCATACTTGCTGGACAATCAAGTCTCCTCTGAAATATGTAGTAGACTGATGAGAAGAGCAAGATGCATTTACAGAAAGGGTAGATGAGAGAGAGTGCACGTTCAGCAGAGGGATAAGTTATTAATATTTTAAATGTAAGCTATATGTTATCTTACTAGGTTTGTAACCACCCAGTTAGGACAAGTGGACAGTACCAAAATGCCCACATTTAGATTCCATGAGCAGAAAAATCTTAGCTTTAAAAATATTGCTTGTTAAAAAACATTATCTTTCTCAATCTGTGCATGCTTGTTGGAGCATTCCTATGTCAGCATCCATTTAATTGAAAGTAACCTCATTTTACTCATTGATACATACTATTAAGTGAAAGCAATTACTTTCTCAGTATAAAATCATTATGAAGCATGCATAAATATTATCTTTCCTTTAAATACAGGAGGTATCTAGGCTGTAAATCTGAGACAAAGCTGCTTCTCTGTAGCATTAGATGGTTCATCGGGAATCTTAA
Source organism: Peromyscus aztecus (assembly GCA_902168405.1). Lineage (NCBI taxonomy): Eukaryota > Metazoa > Chordata > Mammalia > Rodentia > Cricetidae > Peromyscus > Peromyscus aztecus. Next base: position 72,028 of record CABHPQ010147262.1, read on the forward strand.
AAGTGAGCTTTTCTCTAGCTGGTTTCCAGGGAATTTGAGTTATTCCATGCATTTATAATTGCAAAATTATTAAATGCTTGCTCTAGCTGGAGTTGCTAGCACTCACCATTATTAGGTTTGTATAATCCTTCTGGAGCCACAGCAGGACTTAGTACTTACTTTACTGCCTGGGCATTAGTAGCCTGGGATCGAGATTTGAACTATTCAGAGTAGTCTCTTGAGAGAGAACAAATGAAATTCCTGCCTCGCCCTGACCTATGTGTGGTCTGTTCTGGCTTCTGCATAGGCAACCCTCAGTAGAGCTCTGGAAAGCAGCAAAAATATTCAGAAGTGGAACTTCTTTTCTCTTAACTTGAGAGAAATTAGAAATGTATGGCAATGAGATTTCCTAAAACACCTCCCTTCTGAACCTTGACTTTATATCATGCTGAGCAGCAATAGCACAGCCAGAGCAAGCTGTTAGCCACCCTCTGCACCCGAGAGGAGCATGTGCTGCTCCATGTAATAAAAAAACAAATTTATTTAGATTTCCCATTGTGTTCTGAAATTGTTTTCATAGCTTTGGGAGAGTTTCACAATCCACAAAAAGAGGATATAAATTTCTGGATAGAAATTCAGTTTAGCTATTTCTAAAGAATGTTCCCAGTGATTCTCCCTATTGCCCTTTCTTAAAACATCCTCCTTGTATACTGCATAAGTAATGACCTTGAAAACCACTTTTGTCCAAGGAGAAGAGAACAGACAAACCTTCCCAGATTGTCACAGAGGAAAAATAAATCCAAGCTCACGTTTTTGAACTGTGCCCCAGTGACTGAAAACAAACCTTGCCATGCACATTTCCCTTCTCCATTTCTTTGAATATACAATCTCTGACCTCTAGTAATGCAGAATTTAAAATAGCATAGAAGCTATGGAATTGTATTTCCTAAAATATGTGGCGTGTGAATATATCCCTCTTCAAAGAAACTCTTGGATGTTACTGTAACTTCTTCAATTTTTTTTTAATTTCTTCATGGTATATTCTGTTATTGATTGGGTTTTCAATATTATTGAACTCTGGATTGGCTGAGAAATAAGATAAGAGATGCAATGAGTTATTTAAAGGTCCCATGTGCTGGCTAGTTTTTATTTCAACTTGACACAAACTAAGTCCTTTGGGAAGAGAAAAATCTCAGTTGAGAAAATGCCCTTGCCAGATTTGTCTGTGGGCATATCTGTGGGGCATTTTCTTGAATAGTGGTTGATGTGGGAGGATCCAACTCACTTAGGCAGTACCATCACTGAGATGGTAGTCCTGGATGCCGGAGGAAAGTAGGCTGAACAGACCATGAGGAGCAAGCCAGTAAGCAACATTCTTCCATGGCCTCTGTATCAGTTTCTGCTTCCAGGTTCCTGCCTTAAGTTCCTATCCTTCCTTGGGTGGATGATGTCCTAGAGGTGTAAGATGAAATAAACCCTCTCATCCCCAGGTTGATTTTTGTCATGGTGTTTCATCACAGCAATAGAAACCCTACCTAAGAAATCCTACTGCCAGCTTTTTAGTTTTTGTAAACTCAGTGGATATTGTAGGAATCCTTTCTGCTGATAGAAGCAATCTCTATCACTGGGTTTTGAGATACTGAGAACTGCAACTCACAGAAGAGCAATCTATCTTTATCATCATTTTAAAACAACTTCCACTCCATTGGTAATTTTACTTTAGAAGAATAAGAAAAGACAACATTTCTACCATTTAAAAGTGAGAGAATGCCATAAATATTGAAAATGAGAAACATGAACAGCAAGTAGTTAGTTACCTAACAATCTAGGCTAGAACCCTGTTCTGGGCATGCTCAGACCTCATGCAAAGTGCTGAATTAAAATTCCTTGCATCATGTGGTCAAAGTTCATGTTGTGCTAATGTCCCCTATTGGACTGCAACAGAGGGATGACCTGCTAAGATTCACACCTCCATCCTCGTCTCTTTCTACTCTGTAGACAGCCAAGTCCAACCACAAGGAAACAGCCAAGGTACCCAAGTAGGACAAAAGAGACTACATTTAAAGGAAAGGTTAAAAAAAAAAGTAAAATTTTGGTGAAAGCCAAAATTGTACTTTCATATTTAAGGAAGCTGAGATCAAAGGACGAGACAATGAATCCCTGGCATGATGATGCACTTAGTGATCTGACCATTGTCTAGTAGGAGAATTGATGACAAACATAGCTGAGACTATACATGTTAATTTCTTTGTCAAGCTTGAGGCAGGATTTTAACCACTGTGACATTTCTTGACACAGTTGAAAAATCACAGACCATTGTATTTAGTGTCAGGGTATGTAGACAACAGTCTCTAAAATAGAAATTTCTCCTTATGTTTTCCTTTCTTATTCTCTTTAAACAGTACAGTCAAGAAGGAGAGAATTACAGCAATTACATAAGAGAGAAGCCATGGAAGAATAGACTATAAAATTTACATTCATTTAACTAGCCTTTAGTGGTCATTTATTCTATGTCAGACTTTGGTATCAATGCTGTAAATGGAGTTTTGAGCAAGACCCATAATTTCTTTGGCTCTTATATTCTTAAGAGAAAGAGACAAACAAATAAACCAGCAACACAGAAGTAGCATCACAAAAACTGGAGCTAAAAAGAAAATATCTACTTCTGTAGCTAAGAGCAGTGCTCTTCTGGAGTGGTGGTACCTGAGCAGAGGTTTCATCATGAAAATGAACCATCCTTTCCTGCAAAGAAGGGTAACTGGAGAATGGTAGGTAAACAGAATAGGGGAATGCCCCATGTGGCAGGTGGAATGCTGAGTAGCTAGTTCTCATATCAAAACCACCTTCAGTTGGAGTCTCCACCTTCTTGAATATGTCTATGAAGCTACCCATAAACTATTTTTATACACATAAAATTAATGACGTGAACGATGTGAAAAGAACTGAGCATGTTTACTAGTAACAAACAGTTGTGCTTATACATGCCCATTGTCTTAGTCCTTGATTTCTTAAGCTACCTGGTATATTACTGATTCAATTGCTATTGCTAATATTAAAATAGTTGAGACTAGATACTTTGTAAATAATTGTTTGGTTAGTTATTTTGGTACCTGAGGGTCTAAAACTTGTCATTCTGGTGAAGATCTTTGGCGTTTTGACAAAATGGATGGTTTCATGGTGGCAGAGTATGTAAGGAGAAAGAACATAAAACGGTTAATCAGAGGGATTCAAGTGTCAGGCTCACTCTTTCAATAATAACCTACTCTTGTGGGAACTAATTTGGTTTCATAACAATGACATTAAACTTTTCTGACAACAATGCCTTCAATTAGCTAAATCATCTCCTAAAAGCCCTACCATCTTAGAATGTCACACAGTGAGGACCAAACATCCAGCACACAAACTTTCAGTGATACACTCAGGCCATAGTCAAATCCCATACCTGATCACCCTGGCTTACAGTAAGGACCTTCTACATGTAGGCTATTCTCTCAGTGAAGGCATCCTATAATGCCAGATTAAATGATATAAGTATCCTGTCTGCTCAAAAACACAAAGCAGTCTTCCCCAAAACCCTTAGTCAGTCAAACTTCCTTGAATAGACTCCCAAGATCAACCTTAGTTTTGGCTGGACATTTCTTCCCATCTGTCAAGCAGCTATCCTGCTTTTGGACATTTTTCTTTCTCTGTGGTTTGTATCTTCTCAATATCCTTACTGAGAATGCACTTCTCTCACTACTCTGTCAAAAACGACCTCCCTCAATTAAAATTTAGTGCAAATTCTACCATTTCCAGAGATAATTGCTCAGTTCAGTGTCTCAGTAGTCTGATTACATCACTGGAGGATTTTTATAGTTTTTTTTTTCAAATGTTCTGTTACTGTGGAACCCTGGAATCTATATTAAATGAATTTTCTTGTGGAACCTGCAATACTCCAGTATGCTCTGTTTGTTGATAGTATATGAATAGATTCTTTGACAGTTATTTATTCTGGGATTGTGGTCTGAAATCATTGTGGTTACCACAGTGCTCCTCTGTTTTAAATTTTATATTCAACAATGCTTTGAGAGAGACAGGCTTATGCTGCTGATTTAAACCTGCAATAGCTGCTGGTGATGGAGGCCATTCCAAAGCTACTAGAGCTGAAAGAACAATAGATTGTGATCACCTCCTTTTAGAGTTAAATGTTCTAGGGAAGTGATGGAAAACATTTTCTTCAAGTTGGATGGGAGATTAGAAACTAGTGTGCATTTTATTGCACTCAAATCATCACAGGTTCACTTCCTGAGAGAAGATGGAAAAAGAAAGCATTAGAGCATATGGAGAAAACCACCAACTTCTGACACTTAATTTCTTTCTTCCTGAAAAATGGTAGCTCCTTCTGTTCCTAAATTATAGTAAGCTACATGAGACACAACTACCTGCAACAAACACATCCTGGATTTCTTATCACCACAGCTCCACAGTAATCTAACAAAAATGCAAAGGAGCACAGAGGCAAGATGCAAGGATGGTGTGAAACTAACATGGTGATGCATATCTATAATACCAGAATTGGGATGATGGGGCAAGAAAGTCATGAGCTCAAGACCAGCCTGAGCTACATAGTGAAACCCTATTTCATAACAGACACCTGTCACGGTGTAATCCAGCAAACAATATATTGTTCAGTTCATTCTGAGGACTTATTTGGCTAGTGACAAGTATCATAAGAGCTCTGAGGCAGTGGATTAGCCAATAAAGTAAAATACTTGATAATATGGCCAAGAAATGGGTTTTGACTCTAGGAGGAAGTAGAAGTTGCTCTGTTTGAGTAACATGCAATCACAAGCTTGATCTTGGGATGAAGAAGATGATGTAAATGAAAAAACAAAACAAAAGTGTTGTAAAATTGTGTAGAACTAAGAGGAACAGGGGGTCAGAATGCAAAGTCATCTGCTTATGCCCTTGTAAAATGGACAGACACAATATCCATGGTTTTTTCAGCTCTACCTTCATCTTATTTTATTCATTTAACAAAAATGCTCTTCCATCTCCTGGCTGTTGGTTCCTTATTTCTAATGACTAGCTTAGCATCATTTTAAGTCCATAGCCAAGGATTCATTGCCTGGAAGAAACACTTCACATACCCCTCATTTATCACAACAAGTCAATCACAAATGGGGTAGAGACTGAGCATGTTACTACTCAGGGAACATGAGCTGCTCACAGATCCCCAGAGCAGATGGTAACCTCAAGAGCAGGGCCTTTATGAGCATCTCTGAAATTTTACCGTGGAGGAAAGCCCCTATTACACTTAGACAAGAGTGCCATCATAGACAGTACATTTCTTTACTATAGAAAAAGAATCCAGATTCAAAATGATTTTTGATAAGTTGTAAGGTTAAGCTCAACCCAAAGACCTGAAGTTGAGCAGGTTAGTCTTAGGAGTTAAGCTAATTTTTAAAAATTTAAATTGTACAAAGCAGAGTGAAACAAAACATACTAATATCACTGTGATGTAAAGAGAGAGGAGAGGAAACATGAACTGTTCGCCTCAGAAGGTGTGGCAGTCATTTGTGTTCATGTGACTTTCATCTCAGTTATGTTCATTGAGATGGATTAACTGTTGCACGGGTACTTTTTCTTTGTTTCATATTAGAATTATTCCATATATGGAACTATAAGTTTCCTAAGGTCATGAACTAACAAGCAGGTATAAAGATAATGAACCAACAAGCAGGTATAAAGATAATTAGACTTTTTTTTAAGATTACAACCTTATAAGAGAGCAACTTGTTCTGGGTCAAGTCAGTTACCATGTCACAAAGACAGGCAAGCAACCTTGGAGAGGCCCATGTGCCACCTCTAGCTTGACAGGCACATGTATGAGTTATTTTGAACTCTCCAACCCTGGTTCAGTCTCCAGATAATTGAATTCCAACTGGTGCGTGGAGACAGATTGAACCAGGACCACCTTGCTTCTCAGTTCCTGAATTCCTGCCCTACAAACAGGGAAAGATTAATGTTTTTATTTTTTAAGCCAAGTAAGCCTTCCAAGTAATTTACATGAAGAAGAAAATTAAAGATTCACAGTGGAAAGTAGAGGTCAAAATGGCATAAAAGAGGCAGAGTAAAGGAGAGGGCCTTTGTTTCTTTTAGCATCTATATATATTTCTTAAGACAAAGTCTTGCTACATAGTCCAGCTTACCCCTTAATTCACTATGGAACCCCAAGTTAGTCTTGAACTCATGGGAGTCTTCCTTCCTCATCATTCTGAATGCTAGGATTACAGACAAGCACCTCCTAGCACAGCTTCAGTAAGTAGATTGATTATACATGGATTCATGCATTTTAAAGCATATCTCATAGTCATTCTGTGTAGCAACTTGTTTCTAGCTTTTTCCAATGTGACCACCAGTTTTAATTCACATCAAAAATAAGTGAATTTTTTTCTTCCTCCATATTCCTGGAAATCCTAATCGTGGTCTATTCTTTTTCTTTTCTACCCATCCTACTGGAAGCATGTAGTAGTATTCTACTGTAGGTTATAGTTGTAGCTCCCTGGTGCCTAATAAGAAAAACTATTTTTCTTGTATTGTTGATACTTTATAGTCTTTGGACTAAGGTTTATTCTGGTTCTGTTTTTAAACTGGGATTTTTCTTTTTGATTGAGCTATACAGAATTTGAAAAACACAGCTTGAAATTATTTTTCCTTATTCAATTTATACACTGGAGATATATATTGGGCAAAAGTAGATGGTGCACAGTCCAACATAATGGGAGAGGATAGTTTAAGCTCTGGAAAGTCATTTTTAATTAGTTGTCAAACACATGACTTCTAGGAGGTCACTGTTGACATGACAATTTCAGGTAAATTGCTAGGTACAAAAACTGAAATACATAGGTTGAAAACTAAATAAGAGATGAAAAGGTAGCCTAAATAAGGCCTGTATTTTATTTTTAAAGTACTAATTGCCTCCCCGCAGTTTCTGTTGGTGGGATCAAACATGTGGGAGAGAGCCAATTCTACACACTTCATCATAGAGGGAAATTATAGGTTACAAATGAAATACCATAGCTGAACAAGGCACCTTGTGAGTCAGTGAGCACACCATGTCTACTGTATCTAATTGGAGATGGTAAATTTGTGTTTTAGGGATATTGGGAAACATCTCAAAAATCCTTCTGTATATGAAAGCATGTGACACATAAAATCAGTGTCTTAGAACAAGGTCATAAAAAGTGTGTTGAATTGATTAAGCTGTCCTTATTCTGTGCTTCCTGTGGGCTAGAAGTCTAAACAATATGTAAAAACTTGTAATGTTACCCACATTTTGTCTGAGTCCTTTGTGTGTGTGATTTTAATGTAATTCACTCCAGTGAACAAAATTAATTTCTCTGTGTAACTTTTTCTGTGAACAATTTTTTGTTAATTTAATAAAATAAACACTTTGCCATCTTTTGGTTATGAAAGTATCAATTGGAGATGAAAATAAATCTTGTAATTTGTTCTTTCCCTTGTAGAGATACAGAAGAGACTAGTAACACAATGCAAGCATAGCTTTACTCAGATAAATTTCTTCAAAGCTCATCTTAAAATCCACCCTCAAAGGTTACAAAAGAGAGAGTTGAGGCTACCTCAACAACTCAACTTTTTTTCAATGCTTTATGCTACCAAGAATTTCCATGCGACCTCCAGCTGTCTCACCAAGGAGAAATTAAATAATAAATCTTCACAAAGGACCCTTGACAGCCTCCATCCTTCAGAGGCTTTGCTCCATAGTGGCACCCTCAAACAGCAGTGCTGTACGCAAGTGAGTTTTCCAGATTTTTTCTTTTACTTTCATAGTGTTTAAATAAAATTAAACCAAATCTAAAGAAAGGCTGAGATTAGTATATCTGCACTTGTGTCTTTCATATTTTATTTCTCAGTAAGCCCAGGAACTGATATAGAACTCTCAAGAGAACTTTTTCAAAGTCTAGCATATGCCATTTTAGGGTTTTCTGATGTCCCAAAGCTTTCTTTTGGCTTCAAAAGTTCCCAATTATTCTACTCAATAAACAATAATATGCTTTGTTCCTGGATCACACTCAGAATATCCTACCTTGTGCTCTACTGCCATGATATGTAAACTGGAGTTTGTTTATATTTGAGATATATAAACACTTTCTAAGAATGTTGTAGGAGCTAGGCCTGTTGGCATACCCAAGTAATCCCAGCATTCTGGAGGCCAAGGCAGGAGGGTTATGAACTAGAGGCTATTTAGGGCTATATAGTGTGATCCTGTCTAAAATTAAATTTTGTTAAAGAGTTCTGGGAACAAAGAAACTTCAATATACATAATGTACTTTCCTAAAATGCCTACAATCAAGGAGTGAGGTCATTAATCTTTTCTACCTTCCTAGGCAAAGTACCTTTTTTCTCACTTACTGGACAAAGAAATTCTTGTCTCCCTAGAGGCAATATGACATAATGTCCCAAGGGTTCCAAAGTCTCTGGACAAAAGAATAGTCTGGAATATAAAAACTCGGGAGACTATAAGATTGGATTCCATTGTTATTTACTATTTCATAGTTTATGCATATTTCTGAGTTTTAAAAAGACTAACTTACTCCAGACTGAGGGGTGAAGCTGATGATTTTCATGCTTCACAGCATCACTGTTGCACGAATCTTAAAAGGTTTTATTAATAAAAACAAATCTGAGGCCAGGTATTGGGGTGAATGCTGAATGATCAGAGAAACAGAACAAGCCACAGCCTCCTCACCTTGCCAATTCCTCAGCTGATCCTGTTTCCTCAGACTGGAAGCCTCTGAGTCCTCATCCAAATGGGTCCCAGCTGAACTGCTGCTCAAAAGTCTAAAAACTTAACCAACCTAGTTCCTGGTTTTCACGCCTTATATACCTTTCTGCTTTCTGCCCTCACTTCCTGGGATTAAAGGCGTGAGTCACCATGCCTGGCTGTTTCCAGTGTGGCTTTAAACTCACAGAGATCCGGATGGATCTCTGCCTCCCAAGTGATAGGATTAAAGGCATGTGTGCCACCATTTTCTGGCCTCTATATCTAGTGGCTGTTCTATTCTCTGACCTCAGATAAGTTTATTAGGGTACACAATATTTTGGGGAACACAATACCAACAAACATCACTCCTTGGGAGAGACTGCATTGCTGTGAGGGAGAGGCCATGAAGATCCACCAGTGAGTACAACTGTCAGCTGCAGAAAGAGCTTCCAGCCTTGACCTCTAATGGATGTGCTTCAGGCACAATGTTGTGCCCTATCTGCCTGTCTATTTGGCATGTACTTGTCTGAAACTCACAATCTTCAGTCATGTAAGGGGCATAATCATGGGAATTTTCATGTAGGAATTTCACCCAAATGGAAACATTCCTTCCTAGAAAAATATCTCTAAGACTTGGGAAGTAAACAACTCACAAGTCTTGGGAGTTCCCAAAATGTGTACAATTCACAAAACTTCTTCTCCAAGGTTATATAAGCAGCAACAATTAATTGCTGAGTAGGAGAGTCTCACTGACCAGCAAGTTGAGCTAGTTATTCAGAGAGCTCCATGGATGCAGCATTCATGAGTCATCACTAATTCTGGGTTGTGCTTTTTGGTGATGCACCTGTCTTTATTACCCATGCTCCTGCAAGTAATTCCATTCACATACTCCTGTAAGTAACTACAATGAATTCATTGGTTTACAAATCAGACTTTGGTGTGATCGTTTTTTTGGTTTTCTATCTGGCATTGACATTTCTGAGTTGACATTTGTTCAGGTTTCCCCAGGAAATGTCACACAGCAAAATGAGCACCAGGAAAAGGACAGAACTGAAAATGAATTTTGAAAGAGTGGACCATGTTCCCTGCAAGAGGTGCTGAGACATGCAACTGAGGACATCAGGGTATTCATGGGGCAATCCCAATATGACCATATTTCCTCCTCTGGTATGAGATGGTATGGATCCTGACTGCAGTGATGGCTGCGTGCTTTACAAGATGAGTGATAGGTCATGAAATCAGTGTAAAGTTATGTGAGAATGGGATTTCACTGGAGGAATCTTGAAGTGGCTGTCTTCTTCTATGTAGTATTGTCTTTCTTAGATTTCTGTTGCTGTGATAAAACACTAGGAGCAAAGCCAACTTGTGGAGAAAAGGGTTTATTTCATCTTTCAGTTCTACATCACAATTCATCATCAAAGGGTGCCAGAGCAGGAACTCAAGGCAGGAACCTGGAGGCAGGAAGTGAAGCAGAGGCCATGGACATGTGCTACTTACTACCTTGTTCCTCATGGCTTGCTTTCTTATAGCATCCAGGACCATCAACCCAAGGATGGCATCACCTACAGTAGACTGCCCCCTCCTACTTAATTACTAATTAGGAAAATACCATAAAGGCTTCTCCACAAGCTAATCTTATGGAAGTCTTTTCTCAGTTGTGGCTCCCTCTTCTCAGATTCTAGCTGTGTCAAGTAGTTCACACACACACACACACACACACAGAGAGAGAGAGAGAGAGAGAGAGAGAGAGAGAGAGAGAGAGAGAGAAACAAAATATCAGGAGCACCAAGTAGGAATGGTACCCCTCCTTGATGAATGGGCTCCACCTTGTGAGTATAGTGATGTCCTCCAAAGACTTGATACATTAAGGAATGCACAGAAGTTCCTGAACGCAGCACATGAGGAACTGGATCTTAGCAGGAAGCGATGTAAGGTGTGTGGCACTTGGGTGATATGGCATATGACAGGGCTTAGTGTCTTCCTAGAAAGAGCTCGAAAAGCAAGAGAAGAATCACAACAGGAGGATGCGCCATTGCTAGCCTTGACACCACCTCTGACTTGACAGTGAAAGCGAGGAAGGGGGAACATGAAACAGATATTGGCTTGCCGTTTCTCATAGCTCACAGAAAGCAAGGGAGAGTACAAGCTAGATATACTAAAACCCCTTTTCAGAACCCAAAACACTGAACCCATGTGCAAAATTGGATAATAAAGAAGCAAACAAGGTAGAAGTCATAGAAGATAGCCCTCAAATCTGAAATTTTAATAAAGATGAAGGGGAATTCATGATTCAACATGTGAATGGGAAAGCTTAATGAAAGCCCAATATATATATATATGTATATATATATATACATATATATATATATACATATATATATGTATATATATATATAACCTATGATAATCAGAAATACTCAGAGAATGAAATTCTTGAATTAGGAAAGATTTTTAAACACAGTTACAGACTGTCTTATAAGGCTGTGGCACATGGGGGCAGATGTGATCAGTCTGAGTGTTGCAGAAGGAGAGAAACTGAAAAATGTAATTACCTATCCCTCTTGAGACAAAGGTTGTGTCACATAGAACAATATAAAAAGAAACCATTCCTTGATGGACTGTGCCATCAAAGCCATTATGGGCATTTGGTTATTGCCAGTTGAGATTGTAAATATTAGGTAATGTGAGGGATCCACGAGGTCTATTTAATGAGTGAAGGAATTTATTTTGGGGTTAACTCACTACCATGGGAGATTTATCATGGGGTCTAGGAAAGCTGAGCTATGTCCCACACTGATTTGCCTGGTCCAAGATCTCTGCATCCAATACCATGATGAAGCGAAGAGAAGAGAGCATACGTGCATCCCGAGCAGTCATGCCCCAGGGGCATGTACTTCAAGGTCATAGGCAGATGTAACAAGTTACCTGTCACCTCACTAGGGGCAGTGTTTCAAGGTCATAGCTAGAACAGTTACCTACTACAATGAGGGACTAGAAGACAGTGGAAGGAGGGCTTGTATTACTGAGGGAATGAGGCAGGAGAGAGGCAGTGTTTGATGCCGAGTTCACCAGACCTGATAGGATTATGTTCACAGGAGAGTTAAGAAGGGGCTGACTCAGTAAGGACCTTAGGACTGCTATGGGTCTTTACTGGTTTTTCTGAGCCCTTTGCTGGGTTGTGATATAAATGGGACAGGAAAGGCTCTGAAAGATCTGAGTAACTTAGACTAGAATATCAATTTGATTTGTAAAATGCAAAGGCAATCAAGAGATGATAAGAGACAAGCAAAGCAGACAGGGGATCTGTCATATGTTTCAACTACTTAAAAGTAAGTGTGCTAAGATTTCTGTCAAGCCAGAGTACTTAGGAAAAAAAACAATAGAAATCCAAATGGGATGCTATTGGGCATCTAGATGGCTTTAAATCCTGAACAAAATTGTTCAGAAGACATGTTATAAAGTAGTACAAGTCAAAAAGGACTATGCTTGACATAGGGATGGGCAAATATCCCCAGAGTATGATGTGTATAGTGTAACGGGAGTGGATATTGTCTCCTTAGCTTAGGGTTTTTTTCAGCAGCCAATTGTGACCAATGGAGAAGGCAAAAACCACAGTGTTAGCCTGAAGTCTATCAGAACCAAGCAGTTAGCTGCAAATTCAAGTGTGGTGGTTACAGCACAGCCCTTGGGCTGAAACTGTGATGAGCAGCACATACCAGCCTTACCGAGATCATCATGGTGGTGAAGATGTGCAACAATCCTGTGACTGCAGAAGAACTCAAATTAGGAGGCCAATCAGCTGAAGGAAATGTATGTGGATTATAGAGAGTTAGCAAGGATAACATCTCTCATGTGCCCCACTGTATCACATATTGGTTTTATGAAACAGTTCATAGAAGTAATGGAAATGTTCTATACTACATTGGACCTCGCTAACGTTTCATTTCTAGTACCTCCCTGGCTGCTCAAGACCAATGTTGTTTACTTAGAATGGATGATGATAAACCTTTAGATATTCTTTCCACACTCTGAAGAAACATGTTATATAGTGCTATCTCATGAGTGTTTTACATTCAAGACAACAGTTAAGGATCTTAGGTAAAGGAACTCTGCATGAGTAGGAAGTCATTCTCAGGAGTGATAGAGTTGTTGAACGAAGATTCCAGTGTCAAGGAAAGGTTATTTCTGATGGGTCTGAATATTCTACACTGCCAATATGCCATGCAAGACATGGCATATTGTCTTTTAAATGTATTTTAAATTGTATTTTAAAGATGGCACAACTGTTAGTGATACAAACAATTGCTTTCAAGTTGGATTTAGGGCTGCTCCACAAAGGGAACTCACATCTACCACTGTAAGATGGGACAACACCCTGTGCTTGAAGAGATGATATGCTGCTGTTTGGGAGGCTGCTGCCATTCTTTGGTTAAATGGATGAAATGGACCTATTGTTAAATTGCCTCTAAATATTTGTGGTTATGCCTATAGACTACTGTTCCTGTCACCCTCAATTGGTCACAGAAGGTAACTTCTTTCTGGCAAAGGGAGGTATTCTACAGAGACTAAGAGGTCAAGCTCCTGAGATTGTTACTATGGTATAGTAGCCCAATACTCTTGTGTAGCAATTTCTTCCAAGTTGAAACATTACACCTTGGAGGAGGCTCCTCAGGACTAGGGAAGTTCTAAGGTTAAAGAAGCATACAAAACTCATAAGTCTCAAAAAGTTGTTGAAACCTACCAGATTCACAAGTCACCTCACCGAGATTTGACAAGTAGCTGTATTTGCTGGCTACAAGATACTCTGCAGACAAACAAGCTGTCTGCAAGCCATAAAGAGAGCACCAGAGATGCAGCTTTCCTGAGTTGTTACCCATGAAAGTTGGGTAGGCTTTTTGGTGATACCTTTGAGCCATGCTCCTGTAAGAAACTCCTCTACCACACCCCTGTGAGTAATCACAATAGACTCACTGATTTGTCAGGTTGGACTTGGAGTAATCATTATTTTGGTCAGTCATTGGTTCCTGATGTGAGCTGAACAGACATTTGTCCTTTATGCATACAGTAGGTCTCTACCTTTATCAAAGAAGCTTTTTTTTTTCTTTCAGAAAATGGAGGCTATTTATTACAGAGATCTAGAATTGGTCAAAATACAGAGAATAGCTTACCATGGAGTGCCCAACCCCACCTAATACATCTACAATTCAGTTCCACCTCTAAGGCTCAGGGAACTTCACAGAAGAGGGGGCAAAAGGATTGTAAGAGTCAGAGGACCAGGAAATCTGCTGTGAAATAGTGTCTTCTAGACATGACATAAAGCTGAACCCATGAAATCTCAAAAATATGGGTCCCTAAACAAGACATACATATACCAGTGTGGATGGGGAATGCTCACAAGACCCTACGCCTAGATGAAGAACTATAGACAGCTAATGTCTGTTGAAAGAGGAAGAATAAGTTTTCTCTAGGAATGAGACCCCCGTTTGGTTATCCTGTCCCATGTGGTCAGCCCTAAAGACTTATACATATGAACAACATGGATGGTCAGCCCTAAAGACTTATACATATGAACAACAATGGACTAAGTTGTGTGTGTGTGTGTGTGTGTGTGTGTGTGTTTAACAATGGTAATTAAAGATAAGGCTATAAATTTGAGAGGGGTTTTGGGTAACGTGAGGAGTTGGAGGGGTGGAAGTGGTGTAAATATAGTACTCATGTATGGAATTTTCAAAAAAAATTAGGAGATAAACATTTTGAATTATAGTAAAATATGCTAATTAAGTCAGATGAATGCATTTAATTTGCAACATAAAGTTTAATTTAAAATCATTAGTATTTATCACACTCAAGATATCACACCATCAGAAAATTCAAATTTATGATGAAGAATTTTAGATGTCAAATTAAAAACATTCAGTAGTATATAAATTTCCAAACTTTTCTTAGGGAGTATATTATAAACAGTTTCAATATTACTGATTTAGGATATAAGCATATGACCCTTTGAGGTTGTTCCAAATGCTCTGAAGAATATTTCATCAATATTTAAAACCAGGAATATAAATACATCACAGTACTCTGAGTGGTGTTCTGATGTAAGATTCCTAAACACACACTCCATCTCTGTCACTTATAGGGCTGTATGACAATAGACAAGTCTGTTCACCTATTCTCCTGCCCCATGCTGACACTGTGATTAGAAGAGGACATACAGGGCAAAGCATCATTGCCACAGCATCAGAATTCTCAAGAAATGGAACTGCTAAAACTTTCTCTATTGAAATAACTGACTTTGATTTATTTTACATTGTCAAATTATTTTAGCAGTTTTAATTCCCACAGTTCTTAAGAGTACAAGATGAAGCTTCCCAGTTTATAAATAGTCATCCCCCAAACAAAAACACTGAAAAGAGATAACACATGGAATTCATGTTTGTTGTTAGAACAGAGATCATCACCAAAAGTAAAGAGAAAAACTTGGAAAGATGTTATAAGCACTCCCACATCACAGCCTTAAATAGGAATACGTTTTTTTTTTAAAAAAATTATATTATTTACTTAACATTCACCTTCCCAGTAGGAAATACACAGTCTATAAAATTGGAAGCTAATCAAAAATAAACCAATGAAGCGATCACTCAGGTTCCTTGAAGGGCGAAGATGCTTCACATAGAGAGTACTCTCCATCCCACTGCAGGTAGGTCAGCCCATACTCCCCCAGCCAGTGAAGATGGACAGATGAGTGGGATGCTCTCTGGATATTGTTGAGTCAAGCTTCCTGCTAGAAAGAATGGGGAGCTTGAAAAAGTCATATCTCCATTTCTGGGAGAAATGAGAGTTTTGTGGACATGAAGTCTGAGTGAAGAATTCCAGTCTCTTCCAGTTCTCCTCCCCCAGGGTCCTTTTTTTTTTTTTTTTTAAAAAAAATTGTTACTATTATTATTTGTGTGTATATGTGCACAGAAGCTATGGTGTACATGTGGAGGTCAGAAAATAACTTTTAGGAGTTGGTTCTCTCTAGTGTGGGTTCTGTGGGTTTTGTGGATTCCTGGACTCGAATTTGGGTCATCAGGTTAATACTGCAGTCACCTATTCCTGCTGTTCCTTCTCACTACTGCTCCCTCTGAAGGCAGCTATCAGCTATTTCTCCTGCACCATTCTTCCCTGTGTGCTGCCATGCTCCCACAATACTTCCAGGCATGATGATGTTGATGGACTAACCCTCTGAAACTGTAATCAAGCCCCAATTAAATGCTTTCTTTTATGAGTTGTCTTGGTCATGCTGTCTCTTCACATCAGTAGGATAGTGACTAAGACAATTCTTAAGGATCATCCTATATTTGATGAACAGTTATTGATGTAACTAGAATTTTTATCTAAAAACCAAGTGTGATTGTCGTTAGGATTCTTCTTCAGTTCTCTAATGGCTGAATGAAATCAGGATAACAACATGAAGATATTCTGAGGCTCCAACACTCGCTCACTATGTGATGTCAATTTCCCTTCCCATAAATTGAGAATGATGATATCTGTCTTGATTTATTTGGGTAATGTCTAATGCATAGAAACTACTTACTGCATAATAGCCTAATAATAAAAATTTTGCCTGTCATTCCATATGCTAAGATGTACAGGCTGCCTCAGAAGCAAAAAAAATATTGGCTCTAATCATGAATGCTTTAAGCAAATGTTAAATATATTGATTTTTGTATACTGAATGGGTCTGTGAGATCATCAAAAAGTTCAAGTTATATGTTCACTTCACTGCAGTAATTCAGAAGATAAACTCATTTAAGAATAGCCAGATAAAACTTGCTGACAAAAAAAATCAATATGATCCATTTCAATGACATCAGTTTTTGATCTATTGCCAAGTGTTCATCTCAGTGGCCCACTTATATATGAACAACAATGCCAGTAGGTTGAGATGGAACTATTTAAATAACCTCAGGACACAGAAATATGGCTGAAGTTTGGAGAAAGATAATTACTTTCTCACAAAAATAAAATCAAAAGCTGGTTTTGTTGTGATATACCTGTGATTTCAGCATTCGGGAGGCTGAGACAGGTGGAACATTGCAAGTTCCAGATCAGCATAGGATACATACATAGTGAGTTCAAGGCCAGGCCAGGATACACATTAAAATCCTGACTCAAATTAAGTGAATCAATCAATCAATCAATAAATAAATAGGGATAATCAGAAAAACTGAGGTACAAGGTGAAGGATATCATAAGCCTTTCATGGGCTTCTGGCTTTGAAGGAGCTCACAAAGAGGATTACCACTCAGCCAGAGAAATATGGGCAGGCACCACTTTTTACTTCCTGCAAGTTCGGTCCTTAAGATGTTATATAAATTGTTTCTCATACCATCTTACTTCAGATACTAAATCTCAAGTACTATTTCCATTTTCAAATGTAAAAAGGCAGTTTTTTATTTACAGCTTACTCGCTTTCATTCTTGATAAACTGTGAGCAAAAATGGCTACAGGAAATGTAGTTCATGTTTAAAGAAATTATACTTATATACAGTCCTAAAATCTTGAGGGTTTATTTGAGTTCTTTCAACACTTTTCTATATAAATACTACATTGACAACATCTTCACCCATACCTCTCCTCCCTCCAACTCCCCACATGCTACCTCTGTGCCTTTTCAATTTATGAAAATTAATTAATTAATTTTCAATTAATTCTTTAATTATTATTATGTGATTTTGTGTATGTGTGTGTGTGTGTGTGTGTGTGTATGTGTGTGTGTGTGTGTGCTTGTGTAACCAACTGAGGTTATATTTAGTGTTTTAAACATATACAAGTGTTTAGGGCTTACTACCTGGGATTGAATACCTATCAGGTGGCTCATCCTTGGACAAAAAATTGATTCTTCCTCTTCAGCAATTATTAATCACTTGTCTCTTTTTATCTAGAGATGGATACTTGTGAAATTTCCCCTATTCATGTTGGCATATGGATTTGTATTATCATTATGTAGGTCCTGCTTAGGCAGCTGTGTGGTTGAGATGTCATGGATGTAGCTTCCCTGTTAGGTCTAGAGGACACTATATCTCACAGTAGGTGTTCTGCTCCTCCAGCTCTTACAATCTTTCCTCTTTTACAACATTCCTTGAGCCTTAGGTCATGTTGTAGATGTATTAGCTGGGGTTGGACAGCCCATGGTCAGGTGTTCTCTCCAGTTGAACAGTCCTGGATTTCAATAATAGCCTCCATTTGCTGCAAAAATGAGCTTCTTTGATGAGGAGGAAGACCTACTTATCTGTGGTCAAAAGGATAAATTATTATTTAGAAAACAGAAATTACATTGACTAGGTTTACATTATTAGTCATGAATTCCTTCTTATTGAGCAGACCTTAAGTCCATTTAGACAGTTGTTCACCCCAAGATAAAAGTGCACCATTCGGGATATCTTTCCATGCTGATCATTGTGATAGTTCCTGGGCTTTACAGCTGGGTAGGACTATTGATTGCCTTTCTCCCTTGGCAGCTTGCATGTCACCTGCTGGTCTGGTGAGAGCTGGTCTTCAAGAAAGAGGCTTCCAGGTTTGTTTCAGCTGGATTCCTCCAAGTCCTACATCTAAAGTGTGAGGACCATCTTGATCAAAAACTTGAAGGGAAGCTTCAAATAGCTGTCTCTGGGTTTTTGTTAGGTAGTTTATGGTTTCTGCAGGAAGCATTATCATCCTGTGTATTGTAACTCCATTAAGTGTGTGTGTGTGTGTGTGTGTGTACATACATATAAAATAGTAGGTTTTCCCGTGTTTTTCAGACATCTTAAGCATAGTTTTTCTCTCTGTCCTCTCTTTCTCTATATTACCTTCTCTCCTGCTTGATCTGTTAAAATCTCCACACCAGTGTTTTTTCTCCCCCTTTATAATACCCATATCCTACTAGCCTCCTATCTAGAGATCCCCCTGTCCTCCTGCCACCCCTACAATCCATTTCTTCTTTCATTGCTTTAGGACATGTACTTAAATCTAAAATTTCGAAGTTAGTACCCAAAAGTAAGAGAGAACATCTGCTATTTATTGTCTTTCTGGGTCTGGGTTACCATTCTCACTATATTTTCCAGTTCCATGTGTTAGTTACTTTAATGTTGTTATGATAAACACTATGGTCTGAAGTAACTCATGGAGAAAAGAATTTATTTTGGCTTATGGTTGCAGGGGGAGATTCTATTATAGTGGTGGATAGGATCAAGAAGCTGAGATATCACATCTTCAACTGAAAACAGGAAATAGAGAGCAAACAGGGAGTGAGCTGAGGCTGTGAACTATCAAAGTCCACACCCAAGGAGTCTACCTCTTACAGCCTTCCCAAAGTGCCACCAACCTGGTACCCAGTGTTCAGATATGTGAGACTATGGGGGACAGTTCACATTTCAACCACCACGATCCAGTTATGTGCCAATTTCATTTTCTGTAGAATTTCATTGTGTAAATGTACCACTTTATTCACTCAGCAGCTCAAGCGAATTCAGGTTGTCCCCACTTTTTAGTCAATATGAATAGAGCTGAAATAAACATGGATGATGAAGTATCTCGGTAAGGGGATGTGGAGTCCTTTAGACATATGGCAAGGAGTGATAGGTATGTTTGGGTCATCTAGTAGATCTACTTCTAGGATCTTGAGAATTATCCACACTGATTTCCATAGTAACCACACATCAGTTGTAATCCCTTCAATAGTTAACAAAGATTCCTGCCTCTATCTTCACACCAGCATTTGTTTTTAGTTGTTTTCTTAATCTAGCCATTCTGACTGGGATTAGATGAAATCTAAAGTCTTGATTTTTAAAGAAAGATTGTAATAGTTCCTAATGTAGTTGAAACTGTTTATGACCTGGCCATTTTCTCTGAAGGAGGCTTGTTCTAATAACTTCCCAACCAAAATGCACACACTTAGAATTCTCCGCATGTTTCAGAGCTTCATTTCCCTTGT
Organism: Peromyscus aztecus; assembly: GCA_902168405.1. Taxonomy (NCBI): domain Eukaryota; kingdom Metazoa; phylum Chordata; class Mammalia; order Rodentia; family Cricetidae; genus Peromyscus; species Peromyscus aztecus. Next base: position 91,731 of record CABHPQ010147262.1, read on the forward strand.
TGCAGGATGGAGACTGCTATAGAATAATCATTTTGTACACGGTGAATATTTGTCACTTGAATTGGTTTAAAAAAAGCTGATTGGCTGGTAGCCAGGCAGGAAGTATAGGTGGGAAAACCAAACTAAGGATACTGGGAGGAAGAAGGATGGAGTCAGAAGAGCCGCCAGAAGACAAAGAGGGAGCAAGACATGCTAGAGGACAGGCAAAGCCACAAGCTACATGGCAGTACATAGGTTAATAGAAATGGGTTAATTTAAGCTGTAAGAGCTAGTTAGTAATAAGCCCAAGCTATCAGCCAAGGATTTGTAACTAATATAAGCCTTACTGTGTTTACTTGGGAACTGCTGGTGGGACAGAAACTTCTGCCTACATGATACACTTTTAACTTGTGCTTTGTCATATTCTCCAGTTTTTCATAATCACACAATCTTAACAGATAAAAATGAATTTATCTAAATGGTAATGAGAGTCCAGGAGTTAAGCATACTTCCGGGTAGGCAGAGAGGGAGAGGGCCATGGCTAGGTAACAAAGATTGAATTCCCAAGATGCCCAGCTTCTTCCACAACCTCCTGACTTGAAACAAAAGCCTGTCAGCTTTTGTCCCCCTGCTGATGGACTGACTTAATAATTTTGAAGCTGGATCAAGACATGTCACACAACAGTTGTGGAACACTCAGTCAAACTATCTGTCTTCAAACTGACCAATCCTAAATTATGGGAGAACTTTGGATTTTTCAGTTCTGCCCCCCATCCCACTTTGCAGACGGTGTTTTTCTATGTGCATCTGCTGGATGTGTGTGTTTCCTAACCCCCAACAAACATCTTTCTTAACTACTAATTCTGTCTGTGGTGTAAGTGATCTCTGCTACTACCAGTTGAACTTCAGATTTTTCTAGCCTTTTAATTATTTAATTGGAAGAGAAAACAAACATAGTCAAAATCTTTGCACTGTATCATTTGTATACTATATTAGTAAGAAGATAGTTATAAACTCAGAAGATTTCTCACTTTGTTAATAATGAGATTTGGATTATACATGAAAATGACAGGTCCAGTCTGGTCCAGAGTGTTTCAATGGTATGACCTCTGAGGCAAATATGATGGTGTTTTCATGAATTTTGGAGAACTAACACATTTCATGAATCCCAAGGCTAATATATGCCATTGGGGATTAAGTAAGCAAAGCTGTTCCTGGAATATTTATTCCTGTTTTAGAAATAATAGGTTTTGCAAATGAACTTCATAGTCATATATTGATCAACTATAAATTCTTTTAATAGTGTCACTGAAGATGTTCAGAAACACAGTAGAGTTGATTATTTAAAATCCCCCTGTTCCCTCAGCACTTATGAATGAATGCCCCAGGTCAAAAAACAAGTTTTTAAAATCCTAACTCATTGCTAGGAGAATGAAGAGTATCTCCCATAAGCAAAAAGAAGAAGAGAATCATCAGACTAAAGATGGAAGTTGATCCCTGGAGGTTTTCCCAAGTCCTGCTACAAGATGGAGATTAGATTTGACTGTCCCTGAGGCCTACCAACAAAGACTGGGTCTAAAAGAGCAGGGCATTAAAACCACCCCCTTAACTATCATTACAAAGGGCAACACAGCCTGTGAAAGTGTGTTCCAAGGGAGAAGTTAGCAGAACGGGAGTAGAACAGGAACAATGTTACAGCCTTCCTTAGAGTTAGGGTATGGTAAAGAAAACAGATAGTAATGTATGGCTGTGAACTTGTTGTTATTTTATTTGATCTTTTACGACCCAGAAACTCCAAATTGAAAACACAAATTCTTCCAGGATGGCAAGACTCCAAGATTCCTATCAAAAACAAATGTTAAAATTTTTGTAGAAATAACATTGCAACCAAACAGGATAGGATCCCTATATAAAAGCTACTCATAACCAGTGTAAGTGGTTACCGAGAGGTTTGACTTTCCAGGCAGCAGTACTTCTCAATTGCTGCTGATTTGGAACACTTCTATAGGAAGCCAGACTCCCTTCAGCAAACACTATTAAAGTGTGAATCTCAGGCCAACAAGATGGCTTAGCAGGTAAATGCCATATAAGCCTTGCTGAACTGAGTTAGATCCTAACACCTCACACCCTGGAAGGAGAGAACTGACTCCAAACAGCTAGCTGCTGGCTCGTCCACACATACTTGCACACCCTGCTGTAGATGTAACCAACCATCTTATAAATAAGAAACACAGAACCAATGCAAAGAAGAAAGCCAAGAGGTCAGAGCTAAGAGCTAAAACCTTACCCTTCCTCCTGCAGTGGTCCTACCTCTCCGAAGGAGGAGGTACTTCCTGTGTTAAAGTCTTTATATAGTCTCTGTTCTGCCTTCTCATTGGTTGTAAACCGAACCACAGGACTGCCTCATCATGGCATGTCTGTATAGACCTCCAGGTGTTCTCTGGTTGGTATTGAGATTGAAGGCATGTATATCCAATGCTGGCTGTATCCCTGAACACACAGAGACTTACCTAGCTCTGTCCACCAAGTGCTGTGATCACAAGCATACACCACCACTGCCCTGCTTTCCTATGGCTTGCTAATAGCTCTGACCCCCAGGCAACTTTATTTATTAACATACAAATAACATTTTGGTACAAAAGAAAATATCACCATATTTCCCCTTTTCTATTTTAATAAAAAGAAAAAAGGAAAACACTTATAACTAACATAAGAAAAACTATATACAGAAGTACAATAACTATATACAATATATACAAGTAATAAATACCTAAACAATGTCTAGTCTATTTGTATTTAACAAATTCAGAGTAAATAATTCTATTATCTATCCTATTGTATCTAATTCACTTTCTATCCTAATTAATCTTCAACTATAACTAAATAATCTTCAACTCCTTCAGAGACCCAAGAAGGAAATAATATTAGCTAACAAAAATAAAAACAGGAAGTACATGCAAGCAACTTCCAAAAAATTGTGAGTTGACAGAAACAGCTAGCTGCCTGGACAGTCATCTGAGGTTTCTCTGCAGTGTTGGGGCATCACCTTCAGCCTATAGGCTTAGCTTCAGCCTATAGGCTTAGCGTATCAGACAGCATAAAACAATTATTTGGAACTTCTTTTAATGAAATTAGTTAGTATGCTTTATAATACCTGGAATTCTCCAGAATTCTTATTGTGGAAACTGGTTCAACATAAACTTTATAATATTTATTAAGTGAAGTAGGATATACACAAAGTCAACAGTTCAACCTCACATTGGGTGAGAGCAGTCCATGTACCAGAAATACCTGAATTCCACTAGTGTCATGTCATGATTCAGGATTTTAAATTCTGGAAATTGTTGATGTTTTTTGAATTCAGCTGTCCATTCTTCTTGGCTATGTGTGTATGTGGCTTCATCTCAGCATCCCGTTCTAAGTTATTAAAACATTTTAAATGCCATATTCTGTAGATCTCTGAAGGGTTTGAAGATGACCTGTCTATCTAAAATATATCTGCTCAATCTAGAAAACATACCTAATATGACTACAAGTTCTATTGTAATGTCTAACTACTAACTTTCATTTCTTTATATTCTAATAGTTGGTAATAATAACATTCAAGGATCAGAAAATTGTATTACATTGTTAAATGAACGGTATAAATACAGTTAGAGATATACATATAGCATTTTCTAACAATATCAATTTCAATATATACAATATAATTTGTATACAATATAAAACAATCCAATCCAATGTAAAATATTTAAAACTAATAATTGTCTTTTTCTTTCTTTCTTTCTTTTTTTTAAACAAGAACCTTAAATCTAATCTCCTTTGCTTAGCCCTTTTCCTAACCCTTGACAACAATTTGTAACCAACCCCCCTAATCAATGAAAACGATCCCAGACCCACAACCCATTAAAAGACCAAAAAAACCACCCGCCCCACACCACCTCTTTGGGAATGTGGGAGTCGTATTCTTAAAATTGCTTCCTGTTGGGTATGGGGGAAGATATCTTTATCCTGAAAATAAAAATTTTAGGTTAATTGTCAAATTCTAGGAAAGGTAACTATATCCTTCATTATCCAGTTTGTGTATAATGCCAAAGTTCAGGATTTATCTCAAATCCTTATTGAAGTAGTCTTTGAGACTGGATCATCTCAGCTAACTCTCTCAAAATTGCTCTGAGCATTTTGTATTTCAAAGCTGATCTGTAGATGATGTTTGTCAGCTTAGTGATGTTATTATTGTCCACGTGGAATTGTTGTTGTTGTGGGGCCCCATCTTCTTCCTGGAGACTTCAGTTGGTGTTAGGCCTGGCCATGAATTCCTGCAGAAAACTGACAAGAGACTCGAACACAAAGACATATATATGCAGCTAATTGAAAGCTTTTTTCTTTCTAGAATTAGCTAGTATTCTATATGACCATTCATATCTTAACAAAGTTGAAAATGTATATGTATCTATATATATATTAATCTTGCAATTTTGATATAAAATTCATACTTTAAGAAAAGTTTAAAGAATCAGAATAGAATCAAAGAGTTGAGATTAGTAATAGAATAGTTCCTTAATTAATTTGGCTTTTCTCCTGTCCCATAGCAGAAGATGGCTCTTTTCTTCTGGCATGATACAGAGATTTTGCATTTTCCTTTTAACAACATGCTTGAGTTTAAAGAAGGAGAGAGCCATTCTCCAACTCCAAAGTCAGCTTTAAATTTTAATTGAATTGGGCCTATTAGAAGACCAATAGTGTTAAATCTTTAAAAAAAAAAAGCAGAAACAAACATTTAGAAAGACATAAAAATTATTTAGATGATATACCCATATGCCATTTCACTCTGTTTCTTGGGATAGACCATTTGTCCCTTTTTTTTTTTTTTTTTGGTTTTTCGAGACAGGGTTTCTCTGTGTAGCTTTGCGCCTTTCCTGGAGCTCACTTGGTATCCCAGGCTGGCCTCGAACTCACAGAGATCCACCTGCCTCTGCCTCCTGAGTGCTGGGATTAAAGGCGTGCGCCACCAACGCCCAGCGTCCCTTTTCTTCAGTTGTCTCATTTGTCCAGTGTTCTTCAAATTCTTTAACCTTCATTCTCCTAAACGACAAAAACAAAAACCTTTCCCCAAGATTTTTTGGGGATGTTCCTTTTTGGCAAATTATTATCTGATTAAATGAAAAGGCATGTGTTACAGGTATAAGTTAGTTTAAATTGGATGTTCATGCTGGTTGATGAACTATCACCTTCTCTAATTAAGAGGTCTCTCTTGTTCAAATCAAACCTTTATCAATTTTGATGGTACCCACAGCTTATCTTCTCCTGTAGAAACATAAGCAAAAACTCATCCCCAATGTAACACATATCCTGGTTTCCATTCTGAGGTCAGCACATCCTTAAAGTATATAGGCTGATTTAATTCTGTAGTTTTTTCTATTATCCAGTGTCTCTCTGCAACTGTTGTTCCTTTCTCATTGGCAATGAGAAAATTTAAAGTTAATAGAGCATTATGTAATCTCTTTCTGGGAGTTTTTGTTACCCCTTTCTGTTTATTTAGCATATTCTTTAGAGTTCTGTTTGATCTTTCTATAACTGTTTGACCTGTAGGATTATGTGGTATACCTGCAACATGCTTTATATTGTAATAAGCAAAAAACTGTTTCATTTTAACAGAGACATATGATGGAGCATTGTCAATTTTGATTTGTGCAGGTTTACCCATAATGGCCATAACTTCTAGCAAATGAGTGATTACAGAATCAGCTTTTTCTGAACTCAAAGCAGTTGCCCATTGAAATCCTGATAGGTATCAATGGTGTTGTGTACATATTTCAATTTTCCAAATTCTGCAAAGTGAAACACATCCATCTGCCAGATTTCATTCCTCTGAATACCCTTTGGGTTACATCCTGCTGGTAATGGTGTTTGATTGTAGAAGGAACAAGTAGGACATTTCTTTACTATTTCTTTGGCTTGTTGCCAAGTTATGGAAAAAATCCTTTTTTAAACCTTTACTATTGACATGATGTTTTTTATGAAATTCTGAGGCCTCCAGCACATTTCCTATCAATAACTTATCAATCTCATCGTTGCCTTGTGCTAGAGGGCCTGGCAGACCGGTATGGGATCGAATGTGAGTTATATATAAAGGATGACTCCTTTTCCTGATTGTATCTTGTAACTGAATGAATAGTGAAGTTAATTCTGAAGCATCAGGGATAAATTCTGCAGTCTCAATATGTAATACTACTCTTTCAGTATACTGAGAGTCAGTTACTATGTTGAGAGGTTCTGAAAAATCCATTAATACCAACAGAATAGCATACAATTCTGATTTTTGAACTGAATTATAAGGACTTTGAACCACTCTACTTAAGTTTTCGGATTTGCAACCTGCCTTTCCCTGTTTGTTGGCATCTGTATAAAATGTACGAACTCCAGATATGGGTTTTTCGCGTACAATTCGAGGCAAGATCCAATCAGCTCTCTTTATAAGATCAATTCTATTGCTTTTGGGATATTTGCTGTTAATTTCTCCCAAAAAATTACTGCAAGCTCTTTGCCAAGGTTCACTTTCTATCCATAATTTTTCAATGTCGTCCTTAGTTAAAGGTATGACAATTTCTGCTGGGTCTATTTCTGCTAACTGATGGAGTCTCAATTTTCCTTTCCAAATCAAGTCAGAGATTTTTTCCACATAAGTTTTTAATTTTTATTTGGTTTATTTGGTAAAAATATCCATTCCAATATAATATCTTCCCTCTGCATTAATATTCCTGTAGGAGAATGCCTAGAAGGTAAAATAACCAAAAGACAATCCAGCTTGGGATCAATACGATCTACGTGCCCTTCATGTACTTTCTTTTCTACCAAGGCCAATTCTTTCTCAG